>PNEQ01053465.1:0-24839 GCA_003012365.1 Medauroidea extradentata
GTTCATTATCACAGCTTCTACTCACATTGTACTAGCGCGCCCCGGTTTTGGGCAAACGCGCGACTGGCATCATCTATTGAATTTCAATGGAATAGTGGCGTTTAAATAAGTCCTGGCGGTAGTTCACTGTGCATTACTAAATCTTAGTTTTCCACACCTTAAAAAAACCTATATTAAAAAAAAATCACAAAAAATTCACGTATAGGCCCCCCCCCTTTTTTGGGTCCAAAATTTTGGAAAAATGGGGGGGGGCCTATACGCGAGTAAATACGGTATTTCAATTTTTTCCCCAAAGTAATTTAATTTTGTGGACAATTTTTACGATTTTTTGAGGCGCCCCTCTCCCTCCTGAGTATATATTCGTAAAATCGCTACCTTCATAAAATTGTGCGTCAAGTGTAATTTCAATTTAAAAAAAAAAGTGTTCTTTTAAGTCGGTAACTGTTCTACATTAACTTTAAGAAAAAACACATTAAAATAAAAAAACTTTTGGATGGGGGTGTGGGGTCAGAATTAATTTCCTCGGGACTAACGACATTGGCGATCTAACAGCATAATTACCTGGCACCGTGCGGTGTCGTTAGATCGAGGGTATACTGTACCCTGTTATTACAAATTAAAATTTAATTGGGAGAAAAAATACTTTATTGAAATTTAAACAAGATGGGGAAGTGGCTGAACACTTCACAATGCATTCAGCAATTGTATATGCCCGCTGTGGGAATAGTTTTAACAACGCCGAATTCTTCAAGGTTCGAATGATGGAACACAATTTTACAGCGGCGATCCATTGGTTAGCAGCGGCCGGCAGTGTAATCATGTTGACTGCCGGCGCGTGCACTCTTACCGCACGGGCGGGACACTGTTGAGGCGGTCCAGCGATTGATAGCCCTACTTACATGACGCGATGGAGTTTGTGGCCCGTTTTGACTTAGCGAATAGTCGCACCTGTACTTGCTGGGTATCATTGTAACCATCGCATACTTACCTGTTAAAATAAACCTGTATTTCCTTAAAATAACGTACTACTTTGTAATTAAATAAGATTAAAGACTGTTTTGATGCAATTTATGCGTTTAGAGGTCAGAATCGGCCAAATTAGGCTATGGCAAAGACACGGCTGTAGCGAAGTTCGAACCCAGAACTGTAACATTTCACTATAACGAGACACTACTATATTTGTGTTAAATCTACAGTAGCAGTTCTCTAGCTAATTTCTATTGGTTTGGATCACAATTTTGTGCAATGCATCAAATATACTGTATTATAATTACATCATAACTTTGTCAAGACATCCGTATTTATAGTCCTAAGAAGGAATACTAATGAAATTATCAACCTGCTTGTATGTTTGTAGACCGGGTACACAAATACTTAAAATTTATTGAGTAGAAACATTGTTATATGAAAATTATTTTACAGGAATTTACTGTGTAAACTTAGACATGGTGGGCAATCTGGTCCTTTGTGCATGTGTTTTATGAACTGTGATGAAGCTCATTACGAAACTGTGTTCTTTGGTGTTCATGGTGTGAGCAAACTAAGAGTGTACAGTCAACTCTCGATTATACAACCCTCTCGAAGTAACGACTCTTTGTCCAGGAACCGTGGAAAATTTTTTTAAAAATTTGCTTAAAAAAATTTAATTAAAAGAAAATAGCAGAAAAAGGTGTTGCATTTATTATGGCCGCAAATGGTTGCAGTATTTTCTCAAAAACTGTACTGCCGCACACGGTATGTTTGTTCTAAAAATATACGTTACTGCCCCTTCCTCCCGCAAGATGTGATGGCCAGCCAGCCGGCCCCGATTGCCTCTACCCATCCCCCGGCCGGTTAGCGACCCACCCGCCTCTTTCCCACCACCGGCCAACCAATCAAATAAGGCCGTTCGTTAACCCCGTTTTGTTCACGTGCGCGCTGTAACTTTTTTGCTACTAATTTCTCGTGCCCTTGAATACGGTAGTCTGTCTTTCTGCGTGTGATATTACAGTTTAACATTGTATTTATTTAAGCTTTATTAGTTATGTTTTCTGTTTTTGTTAACTAAAATTTATTAAATATAATTACCTTAATGTCATTTAATGATGTATACACAACAATGTTTATAAATCATTATTCCTTTTAACAAATGAAAACAGGACAGTTCATAATTGACACTACCGAACATCGGGTGCGTGTCTCAGACATGTGTGGCATAGGGAAGTACGACACTTGACAACAGCGCATCTGCTCGACCGTAAATACCAGCTGTGGATACAGTTGTATACGTCGGTGAAAAGAAAATATGAAACAGCATTGTGTAGGTTTAAAGTTGTTATGTGAATGTGTTATCCAAGTTTATTAACAATGATCAACGTCTTGATGTTAGCAATTATTTACTGTTGGTGAACAAATTGAAACTGAGTATCAAATCCCTCTCCATGCACATTGGATAAGCGTGTAAATAACTTGTGCTAGACAGTAGAATCATTATACGGGCAGATTATTTTCACACGGCCAGCCGAGTTAGAGAAGTGAAAGAACCTGCAAAACAAAAGGAGTAGTGTACGTTCCATCTGCTGAGTGGAGCGTCAGGAGCTGTGACTAGGTAGTGGTCACAAGTGGCACAAGCAACGCAGTAGCCACGTCGTGTATGTTGTTTTTGAACTAACCAGTTTCCAGATAGGTCCTTGCGCACGTGTGTGTGGTCCCTCGCTGCCAAGACGAGGTCCCAGGAGGCAAACAGCTTCATCAAAACGTATGTTGTGCCAACTAGAATTACTGTTGCCCCGCAAAGTTTGTGCGTAGATGTGTCAAAGAAAAATCTTAAGGTGTCAACCATGACATACATTCATCCTATTGTAATATGTTCACTATTTCAATCAACAGCATTGCGGTGGTACCTTTTTAATATTTTCGAAACTCAGACATTGCTGGCACTTAATTTACGTTGCCGACGATATTTGTGTTTCATTCTCATGAATTCATGCTTGATGTTTAGTTACGGTAAGGTCGTGTACGCACGTCCAGAGTATCATTTATTTAAAATACAAAATACTTCATTCTGTTGAAAAATATTACTATTTCAATAAACTTTATTGCTGCTTTCTTGCAAATAATTTCCAAAAACGGTCGTTGCAGGCGCAAGAATCTATATTGTCTGCGACATTTTTGCTTAATTTTGAGCCAAAGAAAGGTCATATATCTGCTTCCAGTGTATATATTTATTCAAAATACATACTTCTCTCTACTGAAAAAAATTACTATTTCATTAAACTTTGCTGTGGTATTCTTGCAAATAACTTCCAAAAACGGTCGTTGCAGCCGCAAGAATCTATATTGTCTGCGACGTATTTACTTAATTTTGAGCAAAAGAAATGTCTTATATCCGATTCCAGTGTATATATTTATTCAAAATACTCCACTCTACTGGAAAATATTACAATTTCAATAAACTTCATTGCGGCATTCTTCAAAATAAAATCCCAAAATGGACGTTGCGGGCGCAATAATTTATGTTATTGGCAACGTTTATGCTTTATATTGAACTAAACAAAGGTCGTAGATTTACTTGAATGGCATACTTGTAAAAATAATGCATTTGCTTTTCAAAATAAATGTGTATTGTTTTATAAAAACACGTAATTTTTGCGCCAAAGACGAGTGAATGCCGATTCAATGATAAAAAACGGTAAATGTCGACATTTTAGTGGTCGGGGATCGCCGAAAATTTTTCAAAGTTCTAATAAAGACCCGTCCGAAATAACGACCCTAGTCCCGGGAACCGTGAAGGGTCGGTAAATTGGGAGTTGACTGCATTAAGGAAACTAAAGGTTTTAAGAAGTTTATTCATTAATGACAAAATTGTTGGGCAACACAGCATTGTAGATGATGTCACATTTCATCTTCCCTTGACCAAGAAAGTTCAACCTAGCGTTTGGGGTTCTTACATGTCGGAAATAATTTTGTCATTGTTTTTGAAAATACTCTAAAAAGCCATCTTCAGTCCCTTCTTGTCACTAAAAATGGCATAAACACAGTGCAACAAGCCCATTTTCATTTGACTTAGTGTGGGAAATTTTTATGATTTATTGTTGAAACGTTTACTTATTATTTGAAGTTTATTACACAGATCTCTTAAGTAATTTACGTTGTTGATACGCAAGTAGTGTGCCGCACCGTGTGTGGCGGTTCGGCCGCACTGTGTACTTGGTCTGGTTGTGTAGGATATGCGAGGTGAGTGCAGCCGTATTGCCTTGGCCTGACTTGTCCCGGTGCACAGTGGGACAGAAACCAAATCTAGTGGGGAAAAAATTCATTTCTGAAAAGTAATACAGGCCATCATTTACACATTGCAATTTGTTAAGCATAAGTGAAAGATTACTAATCTGAATACGTTACGAGTCTGTGTCTGTCACATGATAGCAAGACAGAAGCAGCTGACCATTTATGGTTTTGTCAGCTTTACAATGACAGTGTGTGTTGATCGAATAGTGCGCAAGGTTTTGTGTCTGTGATAAAACTACAATGAAGCCGATTCTTTCGATTAATGTCTTAAATACTTCCGTAAAGGCATGCAGTTATATTTTAAGTTCTGTAACAAAACCATGTGTGGCATTTTTTCTATTATAATTTATCTATGTTGACCAATAATAAAGTAATAATGATGGCACATGTTTTTGTTATTTACACAGAAATTATTTCTTTATCATTGGTCCACATAGATCTATCATAATGGAAAAATAATACCATCCATGGTGTTGCTAAATAACTTAAAATAAAAATACATACGGTACCTTTACAGAAGTATTAAGACCTTGTTCATATGAATCGACTTTGACCCATTTTGCACCAATCGCCAAGTGCTTTAAGGGTTCCCAACAGGGAATGAAGAAGGACTAGCTTGTTGAAGTGTTAGAGCTGAGACTTGATGGGGTAGCCTTGCCCCGGGGGGCCTATGCTAGAGTTTTCAGTCGCATGCAATTTCACGTACAGTATTCGTGCTTGTAAATAAAGTCAGTGCACGTGGTTGGCACTTTGTTTATATAAGATGTCAGTGTTTCTCAACAGTCTCTCTGCCGTGGCTACAAAGTTTGTTACATGAAAAATACATAAGGAAAACAGTTTAAATACAATACAAATAATATTTAGGTACAAGATATATGTACATACACTGGATATCTGAACACGTAAGTACTGTAAGTACTGGCAAGACATAGATGTTAGGATTATCACGTGGTGAGGAACGGCAACATGGGTTATTTGCTAACGTAGTTTAGGGAGACGAGCATACAAAATGTTAACAGTGAGCTCATTGGGGTGCGTCAGTTCCCCTCCGGATGGAAAAGCAAGACTCCCTAAAAGAAACTTACTAACTTAGGCCTAATAGTGACGCGACTCTGTCACGTCCACTTAAATTACCTTTACGCTCGCCCCCGATTTTTAACACTTTAACCACTTACGTCTAAGGGCAGTAGTAATCAACCGCACCTTTGCAGATTGCCGTGTTGCCATTTATTTTACATATGGATAATATGTTAGCATGTAAGGTTATGAAGACGAAGATCTATTTGTAAAACAGTATTTACTTACGTCCGAGTGCTTATCAAATTTTTATTTTCCATGTATAACTACATTAGCAACATTTGTTAACCTGTACCAGTGTTTGTTTACAAAATACGATCGAGTGCCTAGCAGAAGTGCCAGTCCCGTGCATAGACTCTGTAAAGTCCACTAAAACAGCGATTGCGGGAAATACGCACATAGATATAAATTATGCTTGTTTGTTATTGCTTAAAATGTGTTTTATGATTATTTAAGTAAACTGCAATACGAGCATTTATAATTAATGTCGGGAAGTTTATTTGTGTAACAGAGTAACATGTGCCATGAGAGAGTATTTCTTTTGTGTGAGAGTGGCGCACCTATAGATGCAGACAGCCTCGAGCAGCCCGGCGGCCATTTTGATAACGGTACTTTCAGCCTCACTCAAGGGTGTATAAGGCGAGCGCTGCTCCCAGCTAGTCAGTCGTCAGGGGCTTGGCCTATGGGCCGGGCCAGCCTGGCACTCCCCCTCCTTACCTCGAAAGAGTTGCTTCTTGAAAAGGGAGCCTGAGCCCGACATCCTCTATCCCTAGGGTTGCTTCCTGGAAAGGGAGCCTAAGCCTGCCCTCCTACCTAAACCTTGGGTTGCTTCCTGAGAAAGGAGCCTAAGCCTGTCCACCTACTTGCCAACCTACCTTGGGTTGCTTCCTGAAAAGGGAGCCTAAACCTGATCCCACCTTTACCTCAATCCCTCATTCTAGCCAGGACGACTCAGTGAGTAAGCCTAGCCTGTGCATTCATGTTTGAGTTGAGACTTAACCTTCTTAGCATGGCAACCTAACCTATGTGCTCTTCAAGCCACTATGTCTAGTACTTTGTCTCCATGCGCATTGCCAGTTATATAGTGTTAGCATGCACTTCTCAATCTCGTAAAAGTCAATTGAAAGTTATGGAATGTAGTAAACTTTCCCCGGGATCAGAGAGATCACCGTATAATTACCAGTAATCCAGTATTTGTAGTTAGTCAAGTATCGTCGATGTCTGCAGCACCATAATGTAAAGAGGCTAGTAAATATTGTAACCTCTCGCAATCAAAGAGATGATCGCAACACATTCTCTGCCATGAGCAGGCCTTAATTCTTGTCTAGTATTTGTATGGCCTGGAGTGCCATGTAAATTGTATTCATCAGAGTATGCCCTGTGGTAATTTATGTTGTTATTGTCAATGTGTCATATCTTTAGTTCGTACCCTTGTTGTCTATCTCATATTGAGACGCCAGTGTAAGAATGTATGTCATCAAATTGTGATTGTCTCAAACCCTGATCGTAGACCTTGTACCAAAGAAAGTGTTACATTCATCATGCTGTGCCAAGTACTGTCACTTCTGTTCATGAATATAAATGCCCTATGAAACTGAATTACTTTGCCTTTCTCCTTTCATGAGATCACCTTGTGTACCAACCTCCTCATATCCAATAAGGCGAGTGATATCTGCCTTACCCTCTATTTAAATAAAGATGACGTCCTGTGCTAGCGAGTTATAGAGTTTTTCCTTGTTTGCTCATCCAGTAGTCACTCGCTGGATCGAGGATAACTCTGTTACAAATCACTCTAGAAGGACCACGCTAATCTCTCATGCTCTCTACCCTAAAGACTTTCTACAAAATATGCACTTGCAAACCCAGAGCTCCTAGAGCAGCGGTGGACGAAACAAGCCACGTGCGTCAATTGATAGAGAGAGAAAGATACAAGGTGCTGGGCATGCCTCTGGCATTAATGCTTTATAACCCAGCTAACTGTACAATTGGAAGACAATGGTCAGGTAAGTACAATTGTAGTGTGTTCAAAGTCGTCACGGACTCACTTTTGTGGAGACGGTGTCGGCCACTTGAAAGGGCGAGGTTTCAGGGACCTCCATGGTGTCTTTCGGTATCGGCCTTGCTGCCCTGCTGGATCACCTCTGCGTGTGCGTCGTAGGAGGTGATGGTCTCTGGAGGCTGGTTTTGTCTGGCAGTGACCCATGGTGAGGGGCCTGGGCTGCGGTCGTCTGGCGGGCTGGGCATCTGGCGGGCTGGAACCAGTAGTGGTGTCGTGGTCTTGGTGGCAGCTGCCTACTGGTGCGACACTGGTGGTTCTTGGGCGTGGAGTCTCGGGAGGAGACTGGAGGATCCTCATCGGTGGAGGATTTGGATGGAGCTGACCAGCGGCTGGTGCGTGAGGGGGCTCCTTGTGGTGTCTGGTCTGGTGGCTTCAATAGCGCGGGGGACGCGGGTTGGCGTTAGCTTCGCTGAAGCCGGGTTGCTACGTGCGATGTGCAGTTGGCACCTTGGACTGGTGTTGCTGAAGGTGGACGTTTCCTGCCGTCTCACATTCTGCTGGTTCAGGACTTGGAGCTGTGGTTCTGGTCGAAGTCTGGAGGTTCTCTTTGTGCTGGGCGTCGGGGCATCTTGATGGCTAATGTTGGGTCATTCCAGGGATCCCGTAACTTAGGAGGGCAGGGTTGCCCCTTCTCTGGTAGGCGTTCGACTAATCCTGCTTAGATGGGGTAGGCAGTGGGCTTGAGGTCTGATGATGTTGGTCTGGTCTGATGATGTTGGTCTGGTCTGATGATGTTGGTCTGTATTGCTTTTCAGAATTGATTTTCTTCCTGCTAGTTATGGTTTCTGTCCCATTGTGCTGTGACTTGATCATGGAAAGGGGGGAGGGGCAGGAAGGGAATGTTTCTCACCACGTGCTCTTCCATCATTACATCTCCTCTTCCATTTCTTTTTCTACTCCTCTCTCTCTCTCTCTCTCTCTCTCTCTCTCTCTTTCTCTCTCTCCCTCCCCCCTCCCCCCAGTTGTACTGCTGTGCTGTAACCACCACCAAAAATTCCCAATTTTTTTGTTTGTCCTCGTCCACTTTCCTGTCCACAAAAGTATTTTACATCAGCGTTTACACAATCTAGGGGCTTTTTTTAAGAAAAATAAGTCGCTAAGACTGGAAGTTCGCATGGTTCTTACACAGCTCGGTTGAAGCTGTCAGTTGTAACATACACTGCTCGCATAATTTTACAAGATAGAAATGAGTGTTCGAGGTTAGCAGAAGCATAGTGAAAAGTTAACTCTGAGACATCTTGTAATTGGTGGTCATTTCGTATAAAAAGGAACCAGTTCTAATGTGTTATCTCTTTCCTCTGACTCCCCTTCCCGCTCACTCATTCCTTTTTTGTCAGTCATGAGGTCTGCGTCAGGCACCGTACGTTATCCAGCAAATTCAACAAATGACTTTACGTAAAAATTGTTACTAAAACATTTGTTCCATGGTTAGTTAGTATTTAGAAAGTTGTATTTGTATCTTAAGACATCCTTACATCACAGCAACCTGTACAGCCACATGCCTCATGCTCCGAGTGATCAATAACACAGCAGAAGTTGTCAAGGTCAATTGACAATTAGGTACTGTCCGAACTCAGTTATAATGCGCACAACCTGATGTGATTGGATAATGCTGGATTTTTTTTTTCTTTTTTAACGGATTGAGTGCCACATAATTTTTCTTTCTTTCTATTATTTTTTTTTTGTTGTGATGTAATGAAGGGAAAAAAATACATTTCTCATCTCTTCACCCCTAACCCCTGGGCCAGCAGCCAGACATTGAAACAAAGACGATGGTTCAGAGAGAGTGGGAGGGGAAAATCAAACATGTGGCTCTGCTTTGTAGCCAGACAGGATGCAAGTTGCATGTGCAGTTTTTGGGTGGGGGTGATGTGGCTGTGACGTAGACTAGAAGGCACTGCAGTTGATGTGCGCGCGCACACAAACATAATCTTGCTTGGTGGGCATGGGAATGTTGCCGCACGGACAGTCAGGAGATATGGTATATATTTTTAACAGTACGTTTCTTACAGTACAGCACTCACAAAGAAAAAAAAAGGAATGAACAACAGAAATGGTACAAATGCTTATATTTTTCAGCAGTTTTTTCTCAAATTTCCAACTTTTTCCGACCCGGATTTTTAACGCTTCCTCAAAAAAGGTCGTAAAAATGGGGTGGTCATAATAAAGGGGGTTATAACAATGAGATTTACTGTACAGATATCTGGAAACTTGAGAAGGTAGAAAGTGTTTTATAAAGTAGAATGTGAAAACTTGAAACTGGATAAATGGGATGCTATAACGTGCATGTATGGAGATATTGGAACCGTGAGATCATAGGGAGATATTGGGACCGTGAGATCATAGGGAGATATTGGGACCGTGAGATCATAGGGAGATATTGGGAGAGTGAGATCTGTAAGCCTAGTGAAAGAAGATTTGTACATAAACAAGTAATAATAATGTGTCCTGAACGGTTATTTATTGATGGTACCATAGTTGTTACATACTCGTACAGTTGCTTCTACCTTGTGTCTGATAGGTGTATCACAAACACGTGATGTGCCTACATGCTTACATTCATTTCTCCTTAACTTTTTTCGCAGACAACATGGTTCCCTTATCTAAATACCGAGTGTTGCAGACAGTGTTTCTAGTTTCACCACTTATGCACATTTTTGCAGAAACACAACGTATAGACTGTTTGTTGGCTCCTTGCTGACACTGTGATACTTAGCAATGGGATTTGGTGACAAAAAAAAAAAAAAGACAAACCATAACAATCAGTCTTTAATTCTACGAGTATGGATTCTTAAAAACTGTCTAAAATTTCAAATATTTTAGGAAAACTTTAAAATCTGGAATTAACATTGAGGTTTGCATGTTTATGTCATTTCCCAAATAATAATTTTTGTCATCAGTTCTGTGCAGAGCAAAATAGAGTGAACACCCGCTTACCACGCTCACATTTTTTCTATGATTTTCAGTTGCGATGGGATATTTGGCAGTAGTGTGTCTGATGGTTTGTCTGGAGTAAGTCATAACCCTTTTAAGTGTGCACACGCACTTTCAGCCAAATCTTTTACAGTGGGTGAAAAAGTAAGAAGCAAAAGAAATATGAAACATCATGGCAGGCTTACATTTAGCTGGCTTTTTTTATATAGTAGGAACTGAAGGAGCTAAGGCAAGATCTTTAAATTCCACTGAAAAAAAATTTTATTTCCCTTAATTCATTATCAAAAAATAGGGATGTGGAAGGTACAGGATGCATGTAGTTCTTGGGTATTAACGGTTTACGTTGTATGGTAATGTATTGATATAAAATCATGGATAATGAAATACATAGGTAGAAGATAAATTAGTTTTTTAGCTAAATGTCATAGTAGCTGTAATGTCTGGTTTCCTGTTTATATTGTATTAAAATGGACTAACTATTACTGTATTTAAAATTAATCACAGTTCTTCTAAATTTACGTTAGTTACCAAATTCGTTTTATCTGAAACTAGAAATATAACCTATTTTAATTTTTATATAGTTCATTGGACATTTTCTAATAGTATTGTATGTACATATTTTTTGTGCAGTGTAAATTGCAGTCAAAAGTATATTTTAAATATTTTATTCTGACCTCAATTTGTGCATGTTTGCAAGATGATGCACTGCATGATGAGTTACAACCTGATGATCCACCAGTGTACGAAGCACCACCCGACTATGATGAAGTGATCAAAGTATTCCTAGATGTTGCTGAAAACCAGCGTCGTAGGAAGAAGAGAAACCTTCGTAGGCAGCGGTCAAACCGTAGCCGGTCGTGTCCAAGGAGTAGCACGTACGTAGTGTGTTTGAATCCTTCTTGCATTTTGTCATCGTTGCACAGGTATCTACATGAAAATAAAGTAGCAATAAATACAAATGGCTTAAATGAAAATTATGTGTATCATAATGATATCAAGTTGTGCTTATTATAGAAATATTTACTGAAGCTGGTCTTTATTTGTATCTGCTCTCTTATTCTCTTCAACCTTGACTTTGCCACTACTTGATTCACTACCAAGATTGATGAGAGTTAGTGGACTGGGCACGTGAGCCGTACTGTTGCATGGTACAGAAAGTATTTTATCTTGTTTAAATATTAAAATATTTCTAATGTGTTCTATCTACGAATAGAAGACACACTTCAAACTGTGGCTCTATGGTTTTAAAAATACTTATTGTCTGATAATTATAAACATAATTACCAAGTTCCTCAAAAGTTCTAATAATAATTTTTCACGTTGCTGTAGCTGTGAAAATACCAACCGTAAGTGTAATATAGAATCATAGAAACATGCATTGGACTTGACCACATACTTTCTACAAATAAATTAACTGGGTTATTGCTTAAAGTTCAGTTCAAAAACATTTTCTATGAAAACATTGCACACTAGTTTAGTACTTCACACTTAAGGCAATGAGGTGTTTGACAGATATGTTATATTCAATTGATCACCTTCCCCGTTTTCGTGCCTCAAACTTAAAAGAACACTTTGGTCCACTAACGCTTAGTACAGTTTTATTTTAGGATCTTGTAACATTTGTTACTCTAAGTAACTTTTGCACTTGTAGACCTTTTGTGGTGTTGCTTAGATGTTAATGTATTGGTAATGATCTCTGCCAAGCTAGCTATAGTGTCAAAAAGCAGTTATAGAGTATTCAGCTAGATGAACCACAATTTAGTTTAGTTGTCCGCCGTGTAGTTGGGGATAGAAACCTGGGTTGTTGATTGTATTACATCAGTAGCCATCTTAAACTTCAAGCACTGTTTCTGCTAACTCAAAGATTGCATTTCCCAGCAGTATACAGTTCTAGATTGTCATCCTCAGTATCTCAGTGACAGTTCCCATCTGCTGCCATTCAACAAGGTGGTGCAACTGTAACGTGTTAACTATCATTCTGGATGACCTGGGTTCATTCCTGAGGACTGGCCATCCTGATTTTGTTCCCTAGGACTGGATGTCCTGACCTTGGTATCCCATGGTTTCCAGAAATCATTCCAGGCAAATGATGGATGGTTTTTTAACATAGTGCATTGCTTATTCCTCTCCCAGTTTCTGTAGTTCAGTTAAGTTGTGTGTAACAAGTCTGTAATGACCTTGCTATCGACGAGACGTAAAGAATAATTGTCACGTCGCGCTCCTCTCGCGTTGCTTAACCTCGGAACTGGAGCCGGACTGCAACACTTCCAGCCACTCCCTCGCAAGCTGGGTATATTCGATGATGTACTACCTGCACTTTTACTGAATGGTAAAGTTATTTGCCACGACTAGCTCCGCCGGTAATTTTACAGGATCAGTTTTAAGTTACCCTCGAAATGAAAGAGTTGTAGTTCGTTTCAGTGTTTATTCAGTTTTTTCACCATTCTATAACACAAAACAAAAAAAAATAAAACCTTCCTCCAGTTGCAAATGTATCATCGGGGAAACAGGCCGCAGCCCGCTTATGCGACTGTCCCCGGTCACGACGCAGTGATTTCTCTCTCTCTGCGATGGTCTTTTTTCCTGACCCTGTGAACGCTACTGTGCATTTCTCAGCTAGCCAATCACAGGCTTGGCCCTCGCTTGTTGCCTAATAAGGCGTACAAGTCTGCCTTACAGGCCCCCCCCCCCCACCTTTCACCAACACTACCATACAACTATAGTGTTTAGAAATTAAAAATATAAAATGAAAAAAACTTGCAAAAAGTGAAAAGACTTTATTTAAAGTTGTTTCAAAATATGTTCGTCTGCACTAGAAGAAACCACTGTAGAGATACTGCCCTGATTATCACTTGGTAGGCCACAGCTGTAAAAAAATCTGCTGAAAATGGGAAACAAGTGTTTCCACTGAAAGTATGTACTAAGCAAAACATAGCCAACCTAATCTTCCCACACTTGATTGCAATCATAAATTTAATCTGGGTTTAGGGGGTCAGTAGGTAATATATTTTTTTTTATACATAAAGAGTTGGTTAGAAACAGAGTGTCAAACTGCTTCACACTATGCAAAATGGGTTTTTTAACCTTGTACTGCACGTAAAATTTTGTTATAGAATCCAACACAAATTTTATTCAAAACGAGCTTACAAACATCTACAGCACAATATTTATTTTGTCCTTGGTATTATTGAACATCCCAAATAGCCATGATATTATAAAATAAAATACTGGTTAAGACAGTTACTTCAACTACACAAAAGTTGTCTAGTTACTGTATAGTATTTATTTTGAAAACATTCCATTCTGCAACTTATTCAAGTGCATTTTGATGTAAATTTTTTGTGGTACAACAACATTTATTACAGTAAATAGAACATGGTTTTTCTGGTGTTAGTCTTGTAATACACTTTCTGAATTTTAATCCATTTGTTTAAAGTAAACATTTACATTACAGTTTACTTTCCATGAATTTTTTCGAACACCACAGGTGATTTTTTTATACTTCTTAGGTTAAGTCACGTTTAAGATCTAACGAAAGAATTTCTTGCACATGGCTCCCATTTTGAATTGCATTAGTTTGGTACATTTTATGTCATGTTAAATCTGCTCAAGTGACAAACTTATTCTTGTGAGAAAGTGAAAACAAAAGTACGATTAGATAGGAAATTTAAGATTATTAACAGTAACCATAATTTAAAATGAACACTCACTTCCTTGTAAATCTGTTTTTGTCAGACTACATTGCTTTTAACCGCCCCACAGTCGCTGCTAAAAATTATTGTTTTAAATTTTACACCAAATACACAGAAATGATGTATTTTCCAGATTTCTCAAGGAAAACCTGATTTCCTTTCCTGTCTTTTCCTGAAGTTCAATTTTATTTTCCGCACATTTTTGGATGGAAGTGCACGCTGAGTTATCTGAACTTACCTTATTTTATCACAGGAATGTGTTGCGGACTGGTAGGACGTAATGTGCTAGTTTGGGCATTTTCCCTGACCTGGTACCTGTGTGGTTATGTTTGCTCCAGCACTGCTGTTCTAAAATACGTTTTTGGTAGTGGTGATTATATGAATGGTACCAGGTAGTGTAAGGTAGGATGGTCCTATAAAAAACCACACCTGCACTCTTTTAGCGAAGAAGTGCTTCCTCACGTCCACTCTAGGCTTGCATGCATTTAGGGAGGGTCAAGGAGGAAATGGTGCATCCCTAGCGTCCCTACTTTGCCTTCTTGAGTGAATATATAATCAGCTGCATTGTTGCACTACTGTGTTTGACATACTGTTTATGCCTTCATTGGAGTATCACTTCTCAAAGAAGTAGTGATTGGGGGTTGTCCAGCAGTTAAATGTGGTAGGCACATGCTTCATTTGTGAGCGTTTGTTAGAAACTGATTTTACAGTTATACACTCATATAAGTTAACAGTAAATTGACAGTCTTGTGGGGTTCATCATTGTTGAACGATAAGGTTGCCATTTAACTAGGTCAGAGGTGGCCAACCTTTTCGAAGCTATGGCCCAAAAGTCGAACCAAATCATGTCGCGGGCCACGATAAAAAACTTTCACGTCGACTACTTTTTATGAGCTGAACACTAACGTACTGTTTTGTAGTAGTATAACAGATAATTGTCTCCACATTATTTAGATAAGGAGCATTGACAAATATGAAATCATTATATAAAAATGTTTGCTGTCAGTGTAAGTAACATTGAAATACTATGCAAATGCTTCAGCTTATGGCGGGCCGTTTAAAATGCAGTGGCGGGCCAGTGTTTGGCCCGCAGGCATAAGGTTGGCCGTCCCTGAACTAGGTTATCAGTGGTTTTTGGTAGTAGGGACCTGTTCCGAGCCTTGTAGATGCTGCAGTTATGAGTGCTTGACAAAATGGGAAGGAGGGGAGCACTTGTTACTGCTGAATAAACAGAGTTTTGTAGACAGCTACCAGTTTGTTACTAAATATATACTACTTCTGCACTCCTGAATCCTGAGTACTTCCATCCCAGCTAGCATTTTAATTTCATTGGGGGAACACAAATTACGCCAGCTGAAAAGTGGAAGGAGGTGTTAGAATACTTGGCCACTGAAGCTTTGGGGAGGCCTGGCTTGGCTGCCGCTTAGACTACGGTGGGTGTGGTTTGCACGTCAATGCCAAGGTGAGAGTTAATTAGATAGCCTGTTATTAAATGGTTTGTTTTCTGCACTTGGTGGTCGAGCATCTTTGTTAACACCCCCTCGAGAAAGCAGGTACTTATTTCTGGTAACAGGAACTCTGAAACAGCTGTTAATACTCACATTCATTGTGCATCCTACACGCTCCCATATGCCACACGTACACTCCAAGAACCCAGCTATGTTATGGTAGCTAAAAATAGTTCAGTAAGCAAGGTGTCTTCAGCCCCTACCACAACTTTTGGTGTGAACAGTTTCATACAATATTTTTAATTTAAGTGCTTTATATTTCATTGTTTTTTACAACGCATGTGAGAAATATGTAACTTTCATTTCTTACTAATTTTCTCATTTAGAATGTTTTAACATTTGGTACAAGTTATCAATATTTAATTCAGCAGAAGCGTAATAAGGCACTCATAATTAGGGTTTTTGTTATGAAAATGCAATTGATTCAACATATTTTAGCAACACATTCTTAAAGTCCATATCTTCAGTATTTATAGTAAAAACAATTGCAGCAGTACATACTGTAACTATTTTGTTTAACATTTGTGTTTTACTTTTAAATGTATTGGCACCAAGTATCAATAATATCACATTAACTGATAGTAGTAATGGTATTTATAATAGTTTTTTTTTATATTAATTTTTGCGAATATCAAATCAAATGTGAACAGAAATTAGTGTAATATTGTTTCCCCTGTTACCACCCAACAGCTCTATAAAGTAGTTTGCAAGATAGCTAGAAATTTATGCTTTCCTGAAATGGTAGTAAAATAATTTATAAAGACTACTATCTTCTGTAAATAAGTCTAATATACAATTCAAAGTCACTTAGTTTAGCTAATTGTAATGTCTCCTCTAAAAAACTTTGACAGTAGATTTAATTATTGTATTACCCATGTATGATCATGCTTAAACAGTCAATTTACTGTTACTGTTGATTTTCATGTGTTTGTTTTGTGTGCAGGCAGAACATGAGCAGTGCAGTGAGAAATGCTCTCCTGAACGTGCCTACCAGTTCAGCTGGTACTTCAGCGTTCAACCAAGTACTGACTGCAGCCCCGGGACTACGGCCCGGCAACATTCAGAACATCACCAGCCGTAGCTGCCAGACCACACCCATGCCAGACTCTCCTCCCCCGCCCTATGCACCTACACCCTGCCCCCCTACCCTTTCCAGGGTGCACAGTGAGGGTGACCTGATAGGCCACGAGCTAGTGCACTGCTTCCCTGATACACAGACTCATCCGAGCATGCTTCCGTTCTGCCTGCGGGCGACCGGGCCACCATGCCGTATAGCCTCTCCTGAATCGGCCGGTAGTAGTCCGCCCGATTCGCTGTCGCCGTCTGTGAACTCGGAGGAGGGGCGGCAGCTGAACCCTGACTCCCTGCAGGCAGAGCATGGTTCACCCACAGAAGCAAAACTCTTTCAAGGAGGCAACCACTCCTTTGATTTCCTCGTACAGGAGCGGACCACCATCTTGAGGAAGGAGCTGGGCGGGTTGGGTCGCTCATGCCAGTTGCAGCCGTCAGCAGTTGCTCTCCTGAGTAATGGACACCATCGCAGGTTTTCCCCACCCTCGATGACGAAGGCATGCTCGTGTGCTGGTGCATGTGGCTGTGCATCCAGTAAGTCTCAGCGACACGCGAGGAGTTTCTCTGTCGATGTCACGTTACTTGCTTCTCCCTTCATCTGAGGGCCGCAAATCCTTGCTGTTTGTTCTCTTAACACATGTTATTAAACATCAGGAATGTGTGAGTGATTAAATAAATCTGTGATGGTCATTTTCTTTTCTGTTTCCTGTTATTGGCCGGATATGTTTTGTGGGTATGCCACTTCATTTATTTTGGTTTTGATTTATTTCACAAATAGCTCATAATCCTGCTACAGTTCACACCTTGTTTATACACCTGTCTTTATAAAATTACTATTTTCTCCCTCTAAACTTACTACGTATTGCATCAGTTTTCTTGAAATACAAGTGCAACTCCAGTTTAAGTTTAAACCTTATCATTCTCTAAATTTTTGCAAAATACAGTAGAGTCTCTTGATGACGAGGTGTTAAGATTCCAGATTCTGTTCCTTGCTATAGCCATGTTCTTGCTATAGCCGAATTGGGCCAATCTTGATGCCCAAAATCTAAAATAATCTCTCATAAATTGCATTAAATTGCTATTTTACAGGAAATAACTTGTTTTATCAATTAAATGATACTGTAGTTAATTTAAGCAGGTTGGCATGTGCTATTTATGATGGTACCCAAATAGTATGTTGATCATGTCAAAGCAAACTGAAAACTTGGAAGTGCAACTGCACCGCCGCAGCATTGTCTCGCAGTCACTCGCCCGCCGCTGCTTCTCACAGCACGGCAGTGATGACTGCCTCTGCATCGCACGTACACATGTAATTTTATAATAATGGTTGTTCGTGTAACAGATATTTTCACGCACGACTGGTGCGCGTCCCACAACACAGTAGGCCTCTTTTTATTTATGGCGTTGTGTCATAAGAGATAATTTATTCACTGTGGAGCGTAGTACAAACAGAATGGTTTTGTAATCAGGAACACTCATACTTACGATGCGCGAGGTTTGTGTGAACGTTTGAATAAAATAGGGCTTAGTTGTAGGCTTTGTACCTGCACGTGAGCCAATACGACAGCACATGAGCACGAGCGGAGTAGACAGGCATGCATCCCGTGTATGACGTCACCTTGTCTGCATTCAGACTTCCCTCCGGCACCCCTCTCCTACTGTCTAGCAGCAAATACATCCCTCCCTCTGCCATATCCATAGCCAACACCTTGCTCATTGACAAGCGCACAGTTATGTTCTTCGCTTGGAACTTAAGTTTGTGAGTCTGTGTCACTACTGCTGGACTGCAACTTAAGTTTGCGAGGTCGCTGATGAACACAGTGACATTTCACCTGGGCCTGGCAATAATAAATTTTACGCTCCCACCTATGCACAGTGTACTACTTGCACGAATATAAAGTGACTGCAAACTGCCGTAGTGTCTACAGTACTTTATCTATTACAGTACTGCATTATCATTTTACAAGAAGATTCTTTTCAGTTGGCTGTACTAGTGGTGTAAGGGCAAGACAATAAAAGTTTATGCACTTTCCATCAGCTGAGTTTGTCAGAATGAAAACGAGTATGACTGAATAACAGTTATAAAAAAAATCATAAGTGACATAGTTTATGATCTTCGAGGATATTGCTTGCTTTGTTCAGAGAAATGTTGAAGCGCGCATATATTTATCTGACCGTCTTTTTAGCTTTGTTTACACAGTTAAAGAAGTGTGCATTGTCTGTTACTGTGATAAGACAACGGGACCAGGTGTCAGGAATGTGCTTTCTATCTTTTCTACGTCAAGACTACATTAATCATTCGTAATTACTGTTTGCAGTGCTGAGTAATCTTGGACATCGTCATCTTGCCTTCATAAAGCCTCCTCAATCTGTCTAAACATTTTTCGTTGAGTGTCGAGTGGTTGCATAGGCAGCAAAAACGTGTGCTGGGTTGGCAGATGATCTCATACAGTATTTGGTGGCGAGATCCAGTATTCCTTTTGCTGCTCTTCTCGTAACAAATTATGTCAAATATCAGTGTTTGGAATTCTACGTAGGTCGTTAATAATCGTCATAATTTGAAGTAATTGATAATCCAGAGTCGTAATAAAAACTCTAAATAAAAAATTGTAAATAATAATCATAGTTAAGAATCATTATCCAAAATTGTTATCAATAATAAAAGCAAAAATATTGACACGTTGAAATTAAAAGCTGAATGACCGTGAATGACTAAAAAATACGGAATCTTGTCGCATGTAAAAGGATGCTATTTTATTTAGAGAGAAACGCACTTGCCTGGGATGGGTAGAGGGTTGAGTTTTCATGCTGGAAGAATGGGTCAGAGGCGTCCGAGTGACCTAAGGATTAATAGTACATGGAAAGAGGGAGAGGAGGGTCCGCCAGGAGTTGTGTAACTACCATGCGTTACAGAAGCATGCTTCACACTGTCACGAGGAACTCACCGCAAGCCTGCTTCACACGATGTCATCAAATTTTTTTTCTTGATAAAATTACAATTTATCATGGAAAATTTTTGCGATTTTGGTTGGTTCCCCAAAAAGACCTAGTTATAACCGAGTTCTCGCTGTTAATGTGCTCACTATTAAAGGATTTTACTATATCCTGTAGGTTTGCTTTATAATGTCTGTGAAATTGTTCTATTAAAATGACAATGTTGCGTAGCAGGGTTTAACATCTTTTTGACAGCATGGTCATTAAAGATGTAAACACTGGGTCAAACTGACTGGAAACTAGGAAGGAATTGGCCATGGCCCATGGTGAAGACTCATCGCAGCATTTGCCTGGAGTTATTTAGGAAATCCATGGAAAATGGAATTCAAAATGGCCAAATCAGGAATTGAACATTTGTCCTGAATGTGAGCCCAGTGTCTGAACACCATACATATTATCTTGGTACGTACTATAGAATTACCATAGTCTTTATTTTACGAAATATTGCTTCAGATGCGCAGTATCAAACATTGTGCAGAACCTTGATTTTTTTTTCACTTTCAAAAAAAAAATACTGTAACTGTTGTAGAGCACAAAACTACACTTTAACAGGAGTGTCTCACAGTTTACAAGCTCAAATGCAATGTATACATTGTGTTTTATTCATGCAATGCTTGATGTAAGCACAGTAGAGAAGTGGTTGCTGAGGAAACTACACTGCAAAGTGAAAAGGAAAGAGCATGTAGTCATAACGGAAGGTGTGGACATCCAACTGTCATACGTACTGAGAATGATAAGGTAAGTGTCTGGAACCTCTTGCTTATAACATGCTCTTAACCTTTAGGACTTCAGTATATTATCCTACTTACTATAGTCTACGTGGGAATTCTCATTAACTACCTTTATGTCACGAAACATGGAAATGACTCCAAAGCAATAAACAAAACTGAAAGAACGCAACACAAAACTAACTTGGCAAAAAAAAAAATTAATAAGCTACACAAAATCAATCAAAACTATAACAACACTTTAAGGCAAAGAAAAGAACAAAATCGCTGTAGGTTAAGCCGAGTGGAGGACATAAATCATTACTTAATTTTTATATGTATTTTAGTCATCACGGCCACAGCGCAGTGGAGGTAAAGAAAGTAAGGGAATGAATAATCTTGCTAATAGTGTAGATTGGCTCTGTCATAGCTCAAAGTATAGGGCGGACTCGTCAGAAAGCCAATTGCGTAAGCATTAAATGTCTTAAAGTGTGTGGGTATACATAATTGGTCAGAATTATTCTTGCTGTGATATTTAATGATTTTGTGTGGAATTTGAAGTTATATGCCATTGCTTGAATTTGTCATCCCAGAAAACTAAGTAAAAAAAAAAAAAAAAAAAAAAAAAAACATTAGGAAAACTAGCTAAATTATCTGTAGTCAGAACCAATGAAGTTACCGTTAATCGGTAACTTAGTTAACACATACTTCACTGGAAATGGATTCCAGTTACAACTACAAGTAATTCCACTGAAAATGTAACCTGTTAAAGTTCTTAGATAAGTAACTGCTAATTACTTTTTGAGTTACTGTGAGAAAAGATGATTGGGTATTTATTACACCATAACACTATACAATATAAACACATTTAATTTTAATCAAAACATTCTGTATGCCTATAGGGATAACAGTTGGCCTATTTAAATATCTAAGGTTAGGTTAGCAAAGTCCATATGTAGTATGCTGATGCATTGTCAGTACCATTTCTTGTATATTTACATGTAAGTTGCTGGAGTTACCGTAAGAGAGGCGGGGTTGATGACATGAAAGAGCTCTGGAGAGGAGCCTTCCCGTCAAGTGAAGTGGGGAGTGGGGACACAGCCCGGGGTGCTGTGAGACAACCAGAACTGTATTTGTGGTAGAAAAATAACCTCAAAATAGTTGATGAGGGCTAGAGCATGGGCTATCTCGCCTCAAACTCAGCCTTTCCCAAGTGGAACGCCTTGAGCTAATGTGAGGTACCACTCAACCCCCTGGAGAAGTTAGCGACTGGTACTGCTTGGCCCAAGCTATTACTTCGCTTGGTCCAGGTGCAACCTGGTAGGGAAGCTAGAGGTGAAGGATGAACATAAGGTTCAATGGCTATGTTTTTATTACTGAAAACAGCCCCATAAGGTGTCCCTACACTGCTAATCCCAATGTGGAGATGTGGGCGAGGGTGGCCCAGAACTCAGTGTGGCGACTACTTGGCATGGTGCTGGTGGCGGTGAAAGAGTATCCGGCAGCGCATGCACAGATCTCATAGCTCGGCCAGATAGATGAACAGCGGAGGTTTGCTTGTCGGCAGAGACTGTACTTTCACGGGTTCTAACAAGAACACTGAGCAGTTGTGCCCACCTTATATACCAGTGCGCCGGTCTGAGGTGAGCGAGGAAACATTAGGGGCAATTTCTGGGTACTCCTCCTCGTAGGGTGGGCGATACACAGACGGGATGCGTGCCAGTCACAAAGGATGGATAGAACACCTTTCCTACTGGGCAAGCTGCATGGCGGGTTGCGTCTGCAGCGCCGCTTGGGGGTAGCTATTTTTTCGACCCAGGTGGTGTGTAGCCAAGGTGGCAAGGGGAGGGGGAGAAGTGCAGAGCCCAGCGTCAGGAAGCCATCAGGAGGCACTAAGGAATGATGTAGGTAACTGTGGTGCGTCAAAATCACCGATATTTTTGTATATAAAACAGTATTTCATCTTTCAAAAATCAAGAATCATAAGCATGCTTAAATTAAAACAGGAAACGTATTTTGGAAAAAAAGTAATGCAAAAAGTGACTACATTTATAGTTATAGTACTTTGAGAGCAAACATAATTATTCACAGTTAAAAGTTACTGAAATTTAATTTTCATGGCCGTGCTATTTTTGTTACTGAAAAACATAACTGCTACAAGTAACTTTGTTACTTGTAATGCATCTTCCTGGTCAGAACATATAATTCATTAAAATACATAATAAATAAATCTCACAAAGAATTTTGTTAGATACAATACAAAGAAACTCAAGTAATTAAACCAAGAATGACGGGACCTCCAGCAAAACAGTTAACCCCAGAGGCTCCTCCTACCCCTGCAACAGTTCTCGCTGTGGTTCCTGTACCATTCATCAGTAGAGGCCCGTGATTTTCGCAAATGTGAAATAACCGCGATAAAACATGAAAATCTATTATATTTGCGATAAAATGCTAAATTCTCTGGGTGAGCCGGGAAAGTGCTATATCTTTATCAGCGCTGCTGGGGGCATCGGCCCACTGCCTTGCTTCCATCCATCACAAGCCTTGAGACGAAGCTTGCCTGACAGCCCAGAAATCGTATATTGCCCGGACACTCGCACAAAGAAGAGGACAATAACTATCAAATTCTCTTATCTCAATCTCCCCCTCCGTAACCATCCTTGTAAGCTGGTGCTGGTTAAACTTGAGGCAGGAGAAAGAAAGACAGAAAAGCTTCCGCTCAGCTCAAATGACAATGTGGCTATTTGAAAGAATTACTGCGTGTTCTGCCTGAATATTGGTGCACATATACAGTTTCTTCACTAAGGCCGTTTGCCTTCGTGCGCTATCTGAGCTCTATCTCTTGCATGTGCACACACACACACACACACACACACACACATACATGCACGCCGCGCACCTACCGTATTGTAAGCCGACCTTATTTTTTTAATTCAGACACTCCAAAATCATGTGTCGGCTTAGAATCGGGACAAGCAGTTTGGAACAAATATGTAAAAATAACGTTGTTACAACCGACAGTGCATATTTATCAGTAATTTCAAATGCCTATAAAGTTAACAGTATGTTCCACGTTCGTTAAAAGGCGTCGTTATTCTATCAGCGCAAGCTGACAAGTTTATTACCACAGAGATTTTTTTGGTTGAGTGCAGAAACGTGTCGTTTTTGCTCAGAGGCAGGCGCCGTGAAATGCGACGGAGCGAGAGAAATAAGAGAGAATTAGATAGCAACTAGGTCACGCACATTTCTTACTTCTTGCTTCCCCTTTCGCCCTCCTTCCCATTGCGATACACAAGTTGTCTCAGTTCACAACTCTTCCACCCCGCTCCTGCTCCATCTTTAAACTATTGCTCTACACTTGTCAACTGACGGCATGACACATCAGCGGGATCAGTTATCTCAATATGTGCTCTCGGCTGATAAGCGTGCGTGGGACAGCCACAGTTCGGCTTGCATTTGTGTCATATTAATTTTTCTTAAGGTAGTCTTCAAAAGTAGGGGTCGGCTTACAAGGCGGTAAATACAATACGTGGAAATGGTGCTTGCAATAAGATAGCGCTGTAATTTACCTTAACTCTCTCTCTCCCTCTTTCTCTCACATACACACACACACACACACACACACACCGCCTACCTCATCTCCCAACCCCAGATGTACTTTGAGATTGAGCTGTGTTTGCAGTTGTAAACAGGAAGCAGCTTGCAGGCTTTCATAAGAGCTAGTGAAAAATAAAAAAAAAATAAAAGTTTTCCTCGACTGTAATTATCATGGCATTCGAGATGCCGCGGATCAAAGTGTCTATTTCTGAGCGGGCAAAAATTGCACAGATGATAAATTTTATGTGAGAGATTGTTCTAATTTGATGTGTGGTATATGTGATTGTCGCCTCGAGTGGGGAAAAAAAGGATGTTCTTGATAAACACATTCAGTCTCAGGTTAGCAGTGTCGATGCTGAGCGATGCCTGAGTTCCTACAATGTTGTGTTGAGTGATCGGAGGACTCAGTTGAAAGAAGAAAACGTTGAGATGTGTAACATGCTCAAATTAAATTTATAAGTATATTTCCATGTATAACCAACTTAGGTAGCCTGAGAAACATAAACTTAGTGTACATAAAATTGTTAGTTAAAGTAATTTTTTCACAAGAGGACATAATATGCATGCAAAAATTAAGTGTAATGTATATGTTTAAATTGAAAGTTTTTAAAATTAGTGAAAATTTGAAAATGCTACAAAAATGCTAAATTTTATTTTTAAAATGCTATATAATAAATTTCAAAATGCTATTTTCACGGGCCTCTATTCATCAGCCATCTACCCACTTCAACAGCAGACTGACAAACCACACATATCCCATCCAAGGTAGCTACAACTGTGTTACAACAAACCTGATATATCAGCTCCAATGTAAACACTGTGATGTAGAGTACATAGGCCTAACCACCAACACTCTAAGACAGAGAATGAATGGCCACAGAGCTGACACAAAGCAAGCCCTAGCTGGACGCAACATCTGCCCACAAGAAAAGCC
>PNEQ01053465.1:24939-42680 GCA_003012365.1 Medauroidea extradentata
CCCCCCCCCCCCCCAAAATTCATTGCAAGCCATCACAACATTATTGACCCATGTTTGAAATTCCCGTTGTGCTTAGTTCGCCTTCCGGCCGTTAGAGTTACAGGTAACAGAGCACAAACTGCTGCTGGATTGCAGTGTGCCATGTCTCGCCGCCCTAGGAAGCCAGTTTAATACTGGCGAAACGTCGCGAACGCGCTTCCGCGCAAAAATGTGTGTCGTCTCTTAGTGTGTGTGTACCTATTTACAAGCATCAACAAGTACTAGTACTTCTGTCTGTTATATTCCTTTACAAAGAATGAATTTGCAAACTAACTAACTAGGACTACTTGGATGGAGGCCAGGTAACACACAAGACAGGATGATCTGTGGACTTCACAGACGTAACACAGGACGAAACGATGATGACAACATAGGTTTCAGAGACAAGTTGCAGTGTTTCTGTAGCCGACATCTGCTCCCGTCTTCGGGCAAACATAAAGTGAATAGTACTGGGTAAATAAGGTAGTATGTACAAGCCAATGACACTAGAGCTTCCTCCTTATTGACTGTATACCTAAGATTTTCTGTTGTGAATATGCTAAAAGCTTGCCTTGAAAATTCTGTTTTCTTCGTTGTTATCACCATTACTTTTTCCTTACGTCTGTGAAAGTAGTATTGTATGTTAATCTGGTCGCTATCACAGTAATTGTGCTTTGGTGTTAATTTTGATAGCATATTTAGTTGTCTCTCACTCTGTTTTATTTATTTATTGTTATTTAATTTTTTTTACTTTGTTGAAAATAGATAACTCTTTGCTGAATTTGTTACATATTTTTCTTGAGACTATGTTCCGACTATTGGTAGTCTCTGTTTGTTTTCTTAATTTTTTTTGTCTTGCCTGGTTTTCTGGAATGACATATTGCAGCAATGGTGTATGTTCATGATTTATTACTTGAGACTGAATTATTTTATATTGTTATGACAATTATTTCTTTACCTCATGCTTTATTAAGTGCTTGATGCATTTATATTGGTTAATGTTCAAATGCTGACACGTTATGGAGAATGTGTACATACGAAGTTTAATTACAGCTACAACTTTTACTACATAACATTCAAATGGAGAATTCAGTTTTGATACTGTGTCTTTCCAGGCTTGTTTTCTTCATGAGCAGCAAACTATCAGTTAAGCCACTCAGTCCAGTTGTTTATTATTAGGATTGTGCATATTAGATTACATACTTATTTCTGGTTTTGTCTGGTATGTTAATCTTAAGAAGAAAAATTTTGTTTTCAATATACTGTACTAAATTTTCTTTTTATGTTTGCTCCTTTCACATTCAGTTTATTACTGTGTTGACATATAGTGGTATCTGAAGTTTCCCACTATCGTGAGCATCATGCTCAGAAAGAAATATTTTGAAGTTTTTTTTTCTAGTACAGTATGTAATCATGGCACTTTTCTGTGTAGTGTGTTTTGTATTCATAGCTAATTTATTTCTCACTCTGTATTGCCATTCCTATTTAGAGGTCCATCTGATTATTTGAAATTACAATTGTTATGATCTGGGGGTCTTTAAATCAATTATTATATGTACTCTCTGTCTATGTTAATCCCTGTTCTTTATCTACTGTGATGATGAACCATTTTTAACCTTCTTCGATGGGTATCATTCCTGATTTTATACATTCAATTTACTCTTTCCATTTACAGTGTGTGTGATGTTCTTATAGATAGTTATTAATTCTTTAATCTTCAACCTACATCTCTTTCTGTATAGATTTTTTTAGAGTTGTTCCGATACTGATATGTAGTATCGGGATCGGCCGATACTAAGCCTTTTTGTGATTGTATCGGCTATGGTATCGGCCCGATACGTTGGCATCGGGTTACAAAAATGGAAATGGGTGAGTTGATAGTTTCTAATGCACTGACAAACGTCTAAATAAATTATCTGCAATACATTTCAAGCAGAAATGTTGGTGTGATAAGATATGGTACAGTAGCTGGCAAAGCAAGCACACACTTATGTTTTGTAATCTTCATACCTGGCCTGACGCCGTATATGTATTTAGCTGCTAGATGTATAAGTCTCCCTTCAGCAACAGTACGACAATCTGAGAATTGATGTACCAATGCTCTTGTACTGTTGCGTGATTTTTTTCCCTTTTTCTTCCTCCCACTTTAATGGACGGAAATACTCTTGTCGCACCACAGTTACATTTTTGCTACGAATAGAAGAATTATGCACGTTTGGCAACACTGTTCTGCGTGACGACAAAACATGCCATATTTCGCAGATAAATTACAGTACTCAGACATCTCTTACCGTATCGCTGTTTATCTATGAGATTAATCTAGTTTACTATACTCTGTTGTGTTTTTGCCAGTGTTTTATTTTTCCGGGAACCATTTTGTGATTATATGATTATCACTATTTTGTTCACGTGGCAAGCATATTTTTTTCGGGCCAGTGAATTATTACAACGTCTAGTGTGTGCAAATACTTCTCTAAAGACTTAACAGACGTAAGTAAAGCAAACTGCAACCAGTGTGATAAAATTGTGTATCGGGGTAGTAAAAATAAAGTAACATCAAATCTAAACATTTTCTAACAATGTACTACCAACAATTTTCAATAATTACTGCCTTATGTTGTTTTTGTATTGTATGTTAGTGGAAATTTAATGGAATTTCTTATTTTTATAGGTATCGGGGTATCGGATAAGTATACTGTATTATGAGTATCGATATCAGAAAATATGGTATCGGAACAACTCTAATTTGTTACATTGCATTAGTATTTGTGTCATATATACCTGATGAATTAAATTTTTTGTGCCATGTGTTTGATGTACATATGTACAATATAGGTAATCATTTCTGCTACATTACAGTTTTTCCATATTGCATATTATTATTTTTAAATTGACCTCTGTGTGTCTTAAATGTGATTGTTTTACACATGTATCCAATTTCACAGTTGATTCAGGTACAAATTTTCTTATCAAAGAGTGTTTTGCGTACAGTATTTTCAAGAATAAAATTTGTAGCAATAAGAGTTTAAATGCTAGTGTTTGGGTTTGGTGTTCTGTGCCATTATGTCACAATAACTTGAGTACCTGATACAGAGTTCATGTAGATAATGAATGTGTTTAAAGTATTTTTAGTACAGATGCAGATATTGACATGCACAGACAATTACATTTCTAGAATACTGTGACGCGTCCTACGTCTGTTATGTGTTGGTTGTGTTGTCCCTGTTCGTTGGCGCTACAGATGTGACGCGGCTGCCTCTGCTGTGTTGATATGGTGATATGTCCTCCTGTTCTTGTTTACGTCAACAAGAAGTGACCCGGTCTCACTGTTTGGTGTTTACTATCTCGTAGACAGAAAGTTGGAGGTTATGTTTATATATATAAATATATATAAAAAAACTAGCTGTTACTCGTATTGCAGTTTTATTGCACAAAAGCAGATCATCGAATACTCGACTTACATGGCATAATCACTACTACCATAACAAAAGCATTCTAAGGTTCAGTTCCACTAAATTACCATTACTGTACTTTGTCGAGGTTATGCTATTTCCATGTCCGTGCTGAAACCCGAATGCCTGCTCTTTAATACTGTAACGAGCGAATGATAAAAAATACTTGGTTACATTGTTTATCCCTTCTTTTACCAACACCAACGTACAATTCTAGGAGAAAATCAAAACTAGCTGCATATAAAGATAGTCACTGACTATTGCCTAACCAGCGCGAGTATGCCATCTCGGCTTCTTGCGCCACCCCCACTTCTCCACAGCGCCCGCAACACGTCCGACCCGCTCTGCCATCTCTGCACGACTGATAAATCATGGACGGTCATGGTAGCTAAGGTATCCCTCGGCGGAGTGATACAACAGACTCCAATTCTCCCAAAAGCAGTAAAATGACACTTAAACATATAACAAAGGATTCCAAAATTTGAGTATATAGTTTTTACATTGAAATAAAATTATTTATCCACACAAATATAATAATTGGGGACAAAATATGTGCAACAGTGGAACTACTTTCGCGGCGCAATATCCTAAGCAACCCCCTGTGATGGCTGACCTATGTGCGTCAATAACCTACGTCATGGAGAGAATTCCATGAAGCAAGCGATCAACCACAACGTCGGCGCCAGAAATCCTACAGCCTGGAGAAGCTTGCAACACCTGAAGTTACTCACTTCACCAGGGAAAATGTAATAATGTGCTAAAATTGCCAAAACTCAAAAATTAGTCAAAATACAAGAAAAAGTTATATCAACAAAAAATAATTAAAATTTTACTGTGGTCAATTTGAAACCAAACAAGCCAGGAAAATAATCAAATGACTCTACTTTAAAATTCCTTGACTATTTTAATACTTAAATTTTGAAAGGATGAATTTAAACTAAATAAGTCCCCAGTTACTAGGTTATTGAATTCTGTTGTATCATACCGGACACCTGACAAACTCACCCTGAAAACGGCATATAGCCTGTTATGAAAGATTTACATATGAATTTAAATAGGAATACCAAAAAAATACTTTATAAAGACTAAACCAAGATGGGGAAAGTGGCTGAGCACTTCACAATACCTTAATACGTTATATCATAAATCAGTGTGTATAAATATATGTTTGTATGCATACACACACAGAAACACACATGAATACACACATGCACACACTAACACATGTTCACAGATACAGTATATAGAACATGTGAACATTATCTAGGTAATTAAAAAAATTGTCACAGTAGCGCAATTTACTGCTTTACACACTTCATGTTAATTAAGCAACTGAAAGTCAGCACAGCTTTATCGCTGGTCTTTTGACAGTAGAATGTGGTAACTTGACAGTGGCCAGCCTAGCAATCCCATCTTTCCTCAGGTGCAGCAACTGAACACAGCCCCACAGCCACTGTAGTGGAGGAAGGTTTTCTTCCTTCAACAGCACCAGTTCTTCAGTCTGCAGCACGTCTTGGCTTCAAGTATACTGTACTTACCCATTGCTGCAGAGTGTTATGTTATTCCTTGTACCATCTTCACCAGACATGTTGGAATGCGTAGTGCACCAGTAGCCAATTATCCAGCATGTCGTGCTCCCTGTATTTACCCGCTGTATATGTTACAAAAAGGTCTCCACAGTATTCAAGAAGGCCAGATTTGCTGGAACTATGCATTTTTTTTATAAAAGGGTGGCAGTATACTAGAACGAGCACCAATCAATATTCACGTGTGGGGGTTTGGGGGAGTGGTTTGTTCCCAAACATTAAAAAAATGCAATCATCCAAAAATGCAATACGTCGTAAACCGTGCATCATACAGAAAATAACTTCTAAGAGACGAGAAAGGTTGAGAATGTTTTGTTTAACATAATTGTTTCCTACACTTCTTTTCGTATCTCAAACGATTTTAGTTTTTAATATTTCTTAAAAACTACTACAAATTGGTTGTGCATCCTAGTGTTCGTCATTTTTCGGACACTGTATATCGTAAACAGTGCATTTCACTGAAAATATGAAACAAACTAAAATGTTAAGAATGAAATTACAAACACATTATTTTGAATATTTTCCAGTATCACGGTTCAATAAATACATTCGAAAAACTGTTTGGAACATTATTAGTGTAGTCCAACAATGACTTCTCATGAACAGGCTTGGGTCGTTGGAGTTGGTGTCAGTAATTAATCAGTTGCATGTAGCTGCACTGCCGTACACTTGCTAGTCACTATGCGACATATTATTGTTGTGATATATGCTAGGTTCATTGTTAAAGCATATTTGTGTTTACAGTTAAAATGTTCAAATACTGAGTGATTGGAGAAGTGCTGTTGGTGGGATAGGTATCAAGAAATGAGAAGTTATTTTTACAGGATAGGTACCATACTGTGGAACGTGCACTTCCTCCTGTTGTGTAACTCTGTGTAACCTAGGGGGGGGGGGTACATGCACCCCACCTCCTAAAATGATCAAGTCTTTACATATTTATATTAATTTATGTGTCTACTACATGTGTGATGAGAGGTTATTGCAAGCAAAGTTTGTTCTCATGTTTCTAAACATACTACCAATATACTGTATTATATAAGCACTTTATAGAGATCCACTTGCCTGTAGTTTGCAAAATTTGTTATTTATTAGATCTTTTGCCTTTCTCAAGCCAAAATCCTGGGTGCTATCATGTGTGTGTCAGTATATTACATATAGCAACATTTTAAACATATAGAACAGCTTCTAAAGGTAAGAATTAATTCAGTTAGAAGTATGTGAGTCTAATATTATTTAATTAAATTATTTTATATATTTCTTTAGATGAAATACTATCATTATCATGCTTGCAACACTATAGGGTGTGATACGATATTTTACTGTTTTATTATAGGACATACCCTAAATGCCACGAGATATTTTCCAGGTTTGAGGCCCAAAACAGGAGAGCGAAATGGCATGCATGCCATAAACTCAATGGCTTCCAGGTGCGAGTACTCGATTGACTGACAGTGTTTTCTTAATCCACATTTTCCTATGGGATTTTCAATTATTATCTATAAATTTATTGGAGCATCAGTTGTGCAAAACATTAAAACATGACCGCGTGTTAGTTTCATCTTAAGACTTTTCAGTAGTCTAGTACATTTTTTTAATTTGTATTTGTTGTACAGTATGTGAGTAGAACCAAAGAATCAGATATGTGTGTAATATGCTTAAAACTCTGTAATATTGACGTTCGCACTTTAAAAATGCCTTATGATTTAGCGATTTTCTAATACTTACCAGCACAATTTTCTTTGTCATTTAAGTGGGCCCCTTAAGATTATAAGAAAAATCATTAAATATTTGGTTCCATAAAATATATCAATCGTACAAAATTTAAACCAAGTGGAAAAATGAATATGGGTTTTGTAAATATACGCCGGTAATTAATAGTAGTCACTGACAGAGGGCATAGTTCCCTGTTGAATTACTGTCACACGCATGACCGTGAAAATGTTATATGTAGTACTGTTTCTATTAAACTGTAAGTGATACTGGAAAATATGTAAGAAAACTTTTTAATATTTAATTTCTAACATTTTTGTATCCTACATATTTTCTGTGAAGTGCCCGTTTATGGCGTCCAAAAGATGACAAACACTCGAATGCATCACCAATTTGTAGTAGTTTTTCATAAATATTACAGAAACTGTTAATGATACAAAAAAAAGTGTAGGAAATGATTTTGTTGAAAAAAACTTTTTAAACATTTCTTTCTTGCCTCTAATGTTTACAAAGTACAATAATGTGTTTTCAAAAAGTGCATGATTACCTTTTTAAATGTTTGGGAACAAACCTTTCCCCTCACCTCCCGCACATGAATATTGATTGGCGCTCTTTCTAGAACTGACCAGGAAGGTCCAAAAAACAATTCTGCCAACTGCCACCTTTACCCTTTGTACTACAGGGGAAAGTAGACCTTACTGGCTGTGTGTCCGGTAGCAGAGAGAGAGTTGAGGGGCCCCTGTGGGTGGAGGTCAAGCTGTGCATCAAAGAGAGTTGCTTCTCGAAGACAGGCCTTGCGCATAGCTCTCTCAGTGTGGGCGATAGTAAGGAATGCTATTTTTAAATTTACTTGGAGGCACTTACCACTCAGATAGTCAAAGAGTTGGCCTAACAGCTTCTGCTTCTTCTTGGAGGGCAGGTGTTGAGGTTCTTTCCTCGATTCTCTAATTAGCTGTTCAACGCGCTGATGTAGTAATAATGTCTTCTATGGAGACTTAATCGTCCTGAGAGGAGGTCGTTGCAAGTGTTGAGCTTCCCTGGAATTTGGCTTAATCGATAGCGGTTGTGGGTGTACTTGGCCACCCGTATGTCCCGATAAAATCTAAACTCTTTGTACAGGCTCGGTAGTGACAGTGTTTGCCCTGTGACTTTAACTTGCGGAAAAAGCACTCCCTGATTTAGTCTTCCTCTGGTTATCCTGACTGTGTGCCTGGGAAGCTAAATGCTTGTGCTCCTCTAAGAAGGCAATTTTCTCTGAGGATATGTATAATTCTAAAAAGACTTCACTCAGTGTTGACTCAGTATTGAAACACAAATGTTAGATTTCACTGGTTCTCTATTTACACATAGCACTGATTAGACAGGTTTCATTGGTTTATGGTCTCTAGAACAGATTCAGTTACTGATACGGATATGACGTTGGACTTGCAACTAAACTTTTAATGCACGTGGCTTATATCTCGGTAGCGCGGAACCTCCCAGTCCAGTTTCCAATACATATTTCCTGAAGAACCCACCACGTTGTGGCTGCGCGAACCATCGATGGGGTTCATTCTCTATATACTGCCCAACTTCTAGGGCGCCTCTGTCTCTTGGTTATTAGGCGGTGCAGGTGGCATGCTAGTAAGAGATGTGGGTTTGGGTGAACCACAACACTGGGTAGGTAAGAGGTTGGTGGGTTTGGATGGCTAGTAACAGACCAAAACCCTGGGTAGGTAAGAGGTTGGTAGGTTTGGGTGGCTAGTAACAGACCACAACCCTGGGTAGGTAAGAGGTTGGTAGGTTTGGGTGGCTAGTAACAGACCACAACCCTGGGTAGGTAAGAGGTTGGTAGGTTTGGTTGGCTAGTAACAGACCAAAACCCTGGGTAGGTAAGAGGTTGGTGGGTTTGGGTGGCTGGTAACAGACCACAACCCTGGGTAGGTACGAGGTTGGTGGATTTGGGTGGCTACTGACAGACCACAACCCTGAGTAGGTAAGAGGTTTGTGGGTTTGGGTGGCTAGTAACAGACCACAACCCTGAGTAGGTAAGAGGTTGGTAGGTTTGGTTGGCTAGTAACAGACCAAAACCCTGGGTAGGTAAGAGGTTGGTGGGTTTGGGTGGCTGGTAACAGACCACAACCCTGGGTAGGTACGAGGTTGGTGGATTTGGGTGGCTACTGACAGACCACAACCCTGAGTAGGTAAGAGGTTGGTGGGTTTGGTTGGCTAGTAATAGACCACAAACATGGGTAAGAGGCTGGTGGGTTTGGTAAGCTAGTAACATACCAAAACACTGGGTAGGTGAGAGGTTGGTGGGTTTGGGTGGCTAGTAACAGACCACAACCCTGGGTAAGAGGGTGGTGGGTTTGGTTGGCTAGTAATAGACCACAAACATGGGTAAGAGGCTGGTGGGTTTGGTAAGCTAGTAACATACCAAAACACTGGGTAGGTGAGAGGTTGGTGGGTTTGGGTGGCTAGTAACAGACCACAACCCTGGGTAGGTGTGTAGGAAGGTGGGTATAGATGACTAGTAGCGGACCATATCCCTGGCCCTTGGTAGGTAAGAGGCTGGTGGATTTGGGTGGCTAATGATAGACCACAACCCTGGGTAGGTAGGTGGGTTTGGGTGGCTAGTAGCAGACCACAACTCTGGGTAGGTACGAGTCTGGCGGGTTTGTGTGGCTAATGATAGACCACAACCCTGGTTAGGTAAGAAAATGAGCTGATGACAGTGCACACTTGTTGCTGAGGTCAGAAGATGGAGCACAAAGTGGGCGAGAATTCAAAACAACCTTAATATGAATGAAGGTAATGGAGAGTACAACATTCGTATAGTTTAATTGCAAGGTTAACTGTACGAAAGGAATTTCACCTCGTGTGACAAAGCTATAGTGTGGGTAACACCACAATTTAAGTTCTGTTGGAGAAGAGCACATTGTATGATGTTGATTCTGGCATTGCGTGCATTTTCCCTTGGAACTGCATTCCTATACTTGTTGAGACTTTAAACAGAGCACTATTTATGACTTACTGTAATCTCTTAACGTTCCTTAACGAAAAACTGAAGACAGGTAGTTTCCCTGACAAATTGCATAGGTACATATCATCAACACTGTTGCTAAGGCCTTGGAGTTAGTCTCCATAAACCCAAGTAACTGATTGAAATTGGAAATGTGTACATGCTTGTGATTCAACTTAAATTGGTTGTATGTCTGCTGATATGATTTTAGAAGTATTATGTTAAAGACAACAAAATTCCACTGTTAACCGGAATTCCTGTACTTCCAGAACTGCAAAATTTTCTTTCACACTGTTTAACAACACCATTAACTTTTCTGCACACTGTTTAAGAACACCATTAACTTTTCTGCACACTGCTGTCCTAGGTGCAGTCATGACCTGATCTAGATGAAGTGTCGCAACTGCCCCGATAACCTGTCTGTCAATGTTTTGCAGAGCTGCTAGATAATTTTTCACGGACTGCGGAATTGGTCTTATGAGAGTAAGGGGATCTTCAGATAGGAATGTTAACAGGTGCTGGTGTTTTTTACACCTGACAATGTGTTTAGTGTACAAAGGATGAAAACAAATTGTTAAATGCTGTTCATTTCAAATGGTTATCTGAGAATGTGTGCAACAGTAACTAGAAGTTTAACATGAGTGCTTTTCTATGCTTATCGAGGAGCACGGGTGCTGTTGTCATCTTTGTTTTGGCTTATCACGAACCTTGAAAGCACTTCTTGGATGGGTTGTATAAGCTGTTGTGTATCTTGGATTTGCGGTTGTTTGTTGTTTTTCTTTCATGGTATTTTTGATCTACAACATTTAACGGAAATGTAAGAACAATAAAGCCCAGTTTTTTAACGTCACAATTTGACTTGACATGTAAGTAGATAGACACCAGTGCACATCAAAAAACTCGAGCGTATTTGCCAATGTTTGTCCCAGACAGTGTCTGCTAAAATCTGCGGCTTTGGGAGAGAGGGAAGTACAGAGGAACCCTGTACTTCCACAATAATAGAGGGGAGGGACAGCGACAGCATAGGCTTTTATCGCCACTCTTAGTTTGACATTTACATTTAATAATAGAACAAGTAGTAATTTTCTCAAGCCAAGGAAATCAAAATATTTAAATGAATAAGGAAGCAAAAATTAATTTTATAATTAATTGAAAAGGATTAACTGGGATACCATTAACTGGAAAGCAAAACAGTTATCGTTTCGGTTTGGTGTTCCTGTGTTACAGACAGACTTACAACCAACGCTTACCATGGGTATGTATGTATAAAAGTAAACACATTTAGCTTGCATGCAAGGATTCATACCATCAAGCGTATCCATGTATGCCAACGTATGTACACTGAGGTGGGTTGTGGTCTGTCACTAGCCACCCAAACCCACCAACCTCTTACCTACCCAGGGTTGTGGTTTGTTACTAGCCACCCAAACCCACCAGTCTCTTACTTACCCAGGGTTGTGGTCTGTCACTAGCCACCCAAACCCCACCAGCCTCTTATCTACCAAGGGTTGTGGTCTGTTACTAGCCACCCAAACCCCACCAGCCTCGTATCTACCAAGGGTTGTGGTCTGTTACTAGCCACCCAAACCCACCAGCCTCTTACCTTCCCAGGGTTGTGGTCTGTCACTAGCCACCCAAACCCACCAGCCTCTTACTTACCCAGTGTTGGCATGCAGCAGGGAGTCTGATTCACTGTGTTTGATTTTAACCCTAAAGAAAAGAGAGCTTAATGTGATTATATTGCAGACATTTCGAATCACATTTATTTACAATAAGTTACGTAGGGTTCAATTCTTGGTAAGGAAAACATGTTTTAAATTAATTGGTATCTCATTACACCCCAAGTACTGAATTTGATGAGTACATTTGTGAAAATTTTTGTACTTGGTTACAATCAAAACTACAAAGCAGCAGACTTTGTTACACTATGCTTACATTTGAAACTTGACTAACACCATGTGACAAAAAAGGGTATGAAATTGTGACATACTTCAAAATAAAAATTAAAGTTACCTTGAGTTTTATTTTATGATTCATTAAAGTTACAAATGGATTTTTTATTACTATAAAATATTTATGAATATAGGGAATACCATAATAAAATGAATGTTGGAGGTGTGCGATGGTAAGTGTTGCCAGGAATAAGCTTATAAACTAAGAAATATTTTAAATATGCAGGTATTGAGTCCCACTCTCCACGCGCCTGTCTATACTGTAAATAAAATTGTGTATAATGTCCATTAATGTTGTTGTGACACATCTTTGGACATGTGGTCAACTTCTGCTGCTCTGTAACCTGTGGTTGGAAAGCACCGTGCAAATTGAGTTACTGGTATTCCACCTAGGATAAAAAAAGATTCACCAGACTTGGTTCTGATGCCCGTGCATGATATCTCGATTCGTGCTGCACTGTACTATAGTTTGGTCCTAGAGCAGTGTGCATCATCAGTATAAGTGGGCGAGGTGGTCATGCACGCAGCGAGGTTTACGAGTAGGTTTTGGGTTGAAGCTATAAAGGGCGGTGCAGTCCGCAGTTCGACACCAGCTTTTGTGCGGCTTTCATCGTGTGAAGTTCCTACCAGCTTTGCCGAATCTCCTTCCTATAGTTCGCTTAAAAAGCGAGTACAAACCAAAGACTGTGGTTGATGCGTGTGGTGTGTATACTTGGTTGCCTTCAGGACATTTTTAGAGTGACTTTAGTGTTCTCAACCTCGCGGTTAAAATAACGGGAAGGAGTACCAATCTAACAGGTTAGGCTGCCGTGCAATGACAGTACGCTAATCACCAAGTTGGTTGCGTGTGGTATGGGCAGTACGAGTATAAATAAAGGTTTCCAATAATAGAGTGCTTGTATTATACATAATTGCGCCTTATCCTTTCCTCAACACTGCAGGGGAAGCAGGTGGAGCGGCCAATGAAGTTCACCGCTACATTCATGCATGCTGCTGTATATAGGATGGGAGTAGGTGCTGCCAGTAAGGCTCCATAACCTTCCCTCCATAAGGCTATCATCTTCGCTATCTCCTGAATTAAGAATAATATACGAAAGGGGAAATATAACTTGTGTGGTCTATGCAGTCCCCAGTCCACTAGACCGACCTGAGAGGCAGTTTATGAAAGAGACGTGGCAGGCGAAGCAGCCACATCAATAGGTAGTCTATCCAGAAGGCCACGACTCGTAATGGAAGAGAGGTCGTAGATCACATGTCAATTAAACTAGTGCGAAAAGAGGACAGAGGGAGGGGAGGGGGTTAGCAGAGAGCTGGTCTCTGTTGGTGGTGAATTGAAAGAGGCCACAGAAAGAAGAGCTACTGAAGGGCCAGCAGGCTGTCCGACCGTTAATGAACTTGGTGCCCAACATGGGGTGTTGAACAGTTGGAATCTTTCAGGACCTGAAGCCAAGGACATTGTAGTACCATATATTCTTGGAGGAGGTATCCGAGTTACAGTTGTGTGTACTATAAACCTACCAAGAATATAATAATTATTGCACGAGTTGCCAGAAGGCCGGTACGCTTATCAGAAATGTACCGAAATTACTGTAAGGATTCAAGGAGGGAAAAACTCAGTGGCGCTCAGAGATTATGAAATGGTGTTCGGAACACTTCAGAAGTAGGGAGGGATGTGGAGACAGTACATCTGAAGAATCCTGTGGTGCAAGCATTTGTTGGGTGCACTGCAGTGCACAGTGAGACAAATATGAGTGACATTTCCATGTGATTTGCATTGGATGGTGCGAGGATGTGACCATTACAGATGGTTTTACACATAAATGCCAGGAATGCTGCAAACAAGAAAATCTACGCACATTCGGAAGTTGACAGGGCGAAGGAACTTATGTCAGTCAGTTGCCTTGGTTGGGAAGATGAGCTCGAAAACATGACATACTTAGCATTGAACTGCCCTCAGTGCAGAATGCAAGACGTTGGGATTGCTAGATATAGCTAGAGTTGTAGAGTAAAGCTCAAGGTGTGCATGAAGAAAGTGAGTTGTTGCTGTGTAGGAAGTTTCAGTTGATGAAAGAGATCACTACTGGAAGGCATTTCAGCGGAAATGATCTTAGTGCTAATCAGACAGTTGCAACTGAAAGTGAGCGCTTTCGTACCTGAGCCAAAGAACATTGAAGAGCTGATCTGATGGGTGGATGCAACTGAGGACTTCCGAGGTAGCTGTTAAGCCCCCATACCAAGAAAGGCAGGAAGGAGACAGAACTACCCCCAACCTCGTAAACAATACTTCTGGTAATTAATTGGGCTCTACAGAAAGCAGTAGTATGTTGAGAATGCGACCAGACACAGGACCTACGAGAAGGGGGTTGGGGGCAATGCATAGGGGCTCGGCGCTGGTCGGTATTGAATTTTATTTATGTTTATGAAAAAACACAATAAGAAATCTAATAAATATTGTCACGTTTGTGCCGAGGCAAAGAATAATGTTGATATATTCTACTCCTGAGAGGCAGTTTCCCTGGTAAGTATTTTCTAGAAAATTTTCCTGCACTATAGGTGTTTGCGAAGCGTCATCTTCTGACCCTTTTTCCATTATTGCGACTTCATAATTTAGCATAGTGGGTACCAAAAATAAGTAATTAGAATAAATCATAAAGGCCTGTTTCAAGTTTCCACATCCACGTCGATCCAGAACCCTAACTACTTATGCTTTCGATAACGACGTGATTAACAACTAGAACAAGCCTGGTCACTTGGTTCGCATGTTCGTGATAAATGCAAATTACTTATCGTAAATGCCTTACACAGATATTTTGTTGAACAAATTGGCCAGACACCACCTATATTTCTCTTATTAAATTTTGAACTCGAAGCAGTCGAAGGCTCCTCGTAATACGAGTAGGGAGATACCGTTGTTGACGTGCTAGCTAGCATCGCCCTAATTGCTTACTATACCTTTACATGCCATAAATCATTTGTCGGAGATCATAATTTGAAATAAATAAATAAAAATTAACGGTTTTGATAAGAAATTATTATTAGTTCGTTACACATTCTTATTCCTTTGTAAAGATTTATGGCACATAGAGGTGCGACTACCAAAGTTTAGTCGTCGGCTATTACTTAGTTTAGTGTTTAAAATGTTTTTCTGATGATAGACGACAGCCTTGAGGGCCCGGACCCGAGTTTCTCGGCTTTCGAGTGGCTATTTTTTAACCCAAACAGGAGCCGATATCGTAAAAGTGCTCTGTAACTTTGATTCAAATTATATTTACGATCAAATGTAATTTTTAGAGGAAAAGGCATGTAAAGGTTTTAGGTAACATTTCAGGTAAAGGGAAATTTCGTTAATTTACAAATCTGCTGTATTTTGTCTTGACACAATTAAGATTACTCAGTGAACCGAGTTTTGTAACAAAATAAGGAATTATTTTTTGATATCGGCTCCCGTTTTTGTTTTAACAAATAATCATCGTTAAAAATGTAGAAACACGGGCCCAAGCATTTAAGACACCCGCCTATCCGACATTGAAACTGTGTGTACTGTGTCAGGAAAATATTATTTCTATCTAACTACTTAATGTGTGCAGTATCACGCTCTTCAGTCGACGTCCGAATAATGATATAGTCTTTTTTTAAAAAACGTAATTTCTGAGCCCATATATTTAGCAAAAGTAAACTACTTAAATATTCTATGTTCGTTTGAAAATAAATAAATTTTCAAACTATTGTTGATCTTCAAATACGTGTAAAAACACCCTAGAGTTTAAACGATTCTTTATAAAGTACGAAATACAATTTTCAAACTATTGTCGATCTTTAAATGCGTGGGGGGATGGGCGCTGGAATATATTGCTTGCAAGTTTAGCAATGTAAAAGTTCAGGTGGAGGGGGGTGATGGGGCCCGGAAGGCTTATTTGTGCAGGTGCCTGCAAATCCTGTCGACAGTCCTGACCAGATGGGCCATTATCAGCGAGGTTGTACAGAACGAAAACTGGCACTGCCGACGAAACTTGAGGGACAGACAGAATAGAAGCAAGCCGATGGGAAATGAGAAATCTGGGGCGGGAAAGAAGCTGGTCCCTTCAGCACAGAATACCAGAAGGGGAGGTCCGGGTAGAAGGAAAAGAGTGAGGGATAGAAAGTGACCACCCTCACCACCCACGAAGAGGAGGATGGGTCACCTTACATTAGAATGGAGCTTGAAGGGATATATAAGCGATCTGTGTTGGATACAGCTATAGTGGTTAGCTTTATGGGCAGAGAGCTTAGCTGACACCGGAACAATGGGACCGGGTGAAGACTATAGTGAAGAACACTATAGTGACAGTGCGGATAGCGGATTTGGCAACTCAGTTGAAACTGGAGGAATAATATAAATTGAATATCAGGACAGAACACACAGGAAGTAGACACACTCTTCCTGGTGACTTCCAATATAATTGACTAAGTGATTAAAGGACAGCCATGGATGAGGGTTCATCAATGTGCCCTAGATTACAGAGCCAAAGAGTGAATAGTATTTACATCCTGTGGACGGAGGGAGGAATGGAAACGGACGCCAAGGAAATTAAATGGGAAGAAGTGCAATAAGCCTTAAGAAGCCACAACACAGATGGGCTAAGAGAGATTCGGCAACGGCAGTATGTTAGGGTTTTTGACGATGGTAGACCACTCTACCAGTCCCAGAGCTATCAACACATGACCCAGTTGAATGCACTACTAATATTGGACAGACTGAATAGACTGTCAATAGAGAAACAAAGTGATTGACAAGGCATCGAAGAAGATGAACAACAGATCCTGGTAGAGGGAGCAATTTCAACGTATATGTCACTGATAGTTATAGTCCTGCAGAAAGCCGGCGAAATTATATTCTGTGTAGATTACCGTCTGTTAAATCAGACAACGTATGATGTAGTCCATTGATAGTGAGATTGGAGAATGTTGAAAGACTCGTGAAATGGCTTTTTTTTTTTTTTTTTTTTCATTCTCGAACTATGCACAGCGGATTTTGACATATACAGACGGCTCCCAATTCGAAAGGGTACACCGCCTTTACAACCCCTGACAGTGAAGCATTACAGTTCAGAGTGTTGTGTATTTTGTTTTTATAATCAAGTGATATATTTGTGCTGTCTGTGTACGTGTTTTGTTATGCATTGCTGTTTTTCTTTTGTTTTGTAAACACTGTAGTGGTGGAATCACCTACTCTGCTATCTGGTGTCAGTCGATAAAAACGTGTGGTGTTGTATCGTCTCGTTGGTAGTAGCCGATGTAATGTGACAAATGTTTTTCACGATTAAAATGATTGGTGACTGAGTTACTAATGTTTCTCATTAATTATCAACAGGTTATGGGCCCAGGACCCGCAAGAGATTGTTGCATGTGGATTGGGATAAAGAAAACGTTAGGCGTCGCATAACTAAAAGTGTAGCAGTCGCGTTTTTGTACAGCAATATATCCTACAAAAATGGCGTCGCGGATGCTCGGGATAAAATGCCATTTGTGTGTTACATAATAATTCAAATTTTTTATCCTCTCGTCTGTGAGTGCTTTTTACTACCGTAGCAAAAATGGATGTATCCAGGGTAATGATTGACATGTTAGAGGGTCAATCTAATTGGACAGACTGGAAATTCCAAGTCATAATACAGCTACAAGTTCATGGATGTATGGACGCCGTAGAGGGAGGACAACTACCACCTACAGAAGCAACGGACACGTCAGATACTCAGGCTGGGAAGAAACATTAAGAGGCATCTGTAAAAAAGGCAGAATTTATGGCTCAACACATAATTGTTTGCACTCTTAGTAACCAAGTATGTCAATTAATAAACATGTGTACATCAGCAAAAGAAATGTGGGATAAACTGCACAGTGTATATGAACAACGCACGGAGCAACGCCAAGATCGGTTATTTAACCAGTTTTTCAGTATAAGGGAAAAGGACGCTTGCGATTCAGTGGCAAAACACATTGCAAAACTAGAAAAACTATGGGTCGAGCTCCAGGACGAGACATG
>PNEQ01053466.1:0-42479 GCA_003012365.1 Medauroidea extradentata
ATGTGATGTCAAAATATTGTGTAGGTCTGGTTGTTTTTGTGGTTTGTTTTGCTATATTGATGAAAAAAATATCTTAAAATATTTAATTTAATTTGATTTTTTTTCTAATATTCGGTATTCGATATTCGTATTCGAGAATATTATGCTATTCGTATTCGAATTCGATTCGAACTGAAAAACTGTTATTCGCACAGGCCTACATTTAAGTTGTCTTTATGGAGATTACTATGATAAATAATTTACAAATTAATTATTTATTTTACTTGCACAGTGCACGAGAAATACTAGTAGTGTAAACATGCACATTTGACAAATTATTCAACAAGAATCAAACACCCGGAAATAATTTTCGTGACTTATGCCAAAATATACTTCAAATTAGTGACTATTGTGAGACTTTCGTGACCTTTTTAACAAATCGTGACTTTTTCGGGACTTTCGTGACTTTAGTGACCTAGTAGGGACTTCAGTGACTTTAGTGAGCTAGTAGACACCCTGAGGACCCAACATCGCGTACGAAGAAGCGCCCACAGAAGCACAACTGACAGTCACTCAGCTTAATCCTACGGCATATGTCCCGGAAGCCACCAGCATTACTGAGCCCGATTTAATCGTAGGTGCGACCATTATTCAAAGAAAATTCCTACGGAAAATTTTTTTTTAAATAAAATTTTTTTGTCACTGATCCTATTTATACTAAAGTACAGTAGAACCTCGATTATCCGCAATAATGCAGGGGGCGAGACAGTCAGATAATCAAATTTCACGGTTCATTGAGTCATTAGTTTAAAATATCTGGTGCCATGACTCAGACGTGGTTATTATCAACAGGAGTTGTTGCTATCTTATCTGCTACCATGTAGCAGTCACTGCAATTATCTTGACTGCTATATGTCAGTAAGACGTATGCCCTGAAACACGATTTTGATGAAAAACAATTTTAACATACAGTATATTGTACTGTATTTGTTGCAATTAAATACGACCCCACACATAAAACGAGTCATGATTTTGAAGGTACAAAACCTTGGAGAGAAAAAAGTATTCATCCCTAGCCGAAATAAAACTTTTATCCTTTACAAAAAAAATTTTTTAGATGAAGTTATAAAGTAAGTGGTTTTATGGGGCGCATAGACATCAAAATAATTCGCAACGTACGGCGGCGGACAAAGCAAGCAGCAGCTGCTGCCCATCGTGCGCTAGGTCTTTTTGACAATGCTGGACAGAGCCAACAGCCTCACCTTGCAAGGTAATCGCATGCCTGCAAGCTGTTTCTGCCGCCCGGCCAGCTGCCAGCTACTCAGCCACCTCTAGTAAATATAGCGCTCAATTGAAAAAATAAATTATTTATGCCGCTTTTACACATGCATGCGAAGATATAAATACGTAAATGCAATAAATAATAAAAAGTTATATTAATTCTTTTTCAGATTTCAAGATTATTTTCTACTCGACAAGTAGCGGCACACACAAATCTACGGTACCTAGAACCTAGTTTTCTCCGCCCGAGTCTTGTTGACGAGAAAAATGATCTAGATGTGTGCTCCAAATGTATTGATCGGCAAACGGCACACGTGTCGCTGCGAGTCAAAAGTGGCCTGTGTCACAAATATAACGCCCATTAAAATTATGAATGGTAAATTTTATCAAAAATTCAGGCCATTTGTTTTGATTTGCGACTGAACACGTAATCGGCACCCCTTCTGCACTCATCTGTTGAAATCATTTTAATAAACACGATTCCACGCTGCTGAAAGTAGATTCTTTCATCGCCTTGCGCTTATCCAAGCCACTTGAACTGTCTGCTGTTGAAGCAAATTGAAGAATCGTTTTCACGACTTTTTTATGATGTCTCGTACTGTAGTGTTTTTAACATCATCTCTGCAAGTTTTGCAATTGTTTCCCCATTCTGAAACCTTTCCATAATTTTAATTTTACTATGTATGGATAATACCACTCGCTTAAGTTTTTGTGCAGTTCGCGACATGATTCCGAACACTAACGTTTTACAACAGTGCTTCTGCCCGCCAAATTCTACGACTTAATCCATCAACTGTCGTGTGTGCACACGCACTCAGCTCTAAACAAAGTTGCGCACCGCACACGTGTGCTGTCGCCTCGCTGCCGTGTAAGAATGTACACTCCGCTCACATGGATAGTCTTCTACCTCAAACAAATTAAAACAAGTGTGTCTTACTTTATACTGTGACAATGGCGGGAAAGGTTGCTAGGCTACTAATTACAAATAAAACAGGAAGAGTTGTGCACAAGTACTCACAGGATGGTACTTGCAGATAGAAACACACACACATAGGACGAACACATTTCTCCCCGGACGCGCGGTCACAACGTTTCGCAGACTACATCTGCTTCATCAGGTGAGTGTGCCTCCACTCACCTGATGAAGCAGATGTAGTCTGCGAAACGTTGTGACCGCGCGTCCGGGGAGAAATGTGTTCGTCCTATGTGTGTGTGTTTCTATCTGCAAGTACCATCCTGTGAGTACTTGTGCACAACTCTTTCTGTTTTATTTGTAATTACTTTATACTGTATTTTAATAAGTACAAATGAGAATGCTTAACCGAATATATAGACACAAACTTCTGAAGATACCAGAATTTCACAGGCTCATTAAAAAAACTGTTACATAGTAAAAAATAATTTGCATGATAAAAAATTGTGGATAATCGGCAAATTGCATGATCGAGTCGCGGATAATCAAGTTTCTACTGTAATTCAATATATTGGGCAGAAATATTGATGTATGAACACCGAAACAATGACTAAATTAATAAGAACTAAGTAGACATTGGAGGTTAGGTTAGTTTTGTTTGGCAACCTAATTTTCTGCATAACTAAATACAGTATGTACATTTGGCGGGAACACACTTTGTGTTCAGCAGTATTTACCGGTACTTTAATAGTAAAAATTGTGAATAAAAATTCACCAGCAAACAGGCACTTTCGGTTATTAAAAAACAGATCAGTACAATACAGTAGTTTTCCAAGTTACGTTTTGCTTGAAGATTTTGTTTTTAGCTTGTGCAAATGCTGACAGACATTATAAAATATTTGTGAAGCAGAAAATGGTTCACAACAACAACGGAACAATTTTATCGTATTTCCGCTACAGTTTATTACCGTTTGCAGTGTTAAAAAACTTAGTTTTTACTTTACGACGTCATAGATATGTTACGATCAGTTGGGAAAGTCCATGCGCAATACAAACAAACAAGATAGTGAAGTGTATAAACTAGTAGCGCTATGATGTTCCACTTTCATTCTAGCAAAATACTAACTATAATCAATTCTTGCGGAAACCATTTTGTTCCAACAGTGTCGTACTTCAGACTTGAACGTAGTTAACATACCTGGTGCAGAAACGTAAACAAAGCATTGCGGTGCGATGATACGATGAAATATGGTATTTGTAGTTTTTTATTTTTGAGGATATACCGTATTTGCCGGCATATAAGACGACAATTTTTACATATTTTTGGCCCTCAAAAATTGCTACTCGTCTTATATGAGGGTGCAAAAATTTTTGGTAGCCAAAAATCGTTTGAAAGCTAAGCTGTAAGCTGTGGAGTTGTATGATGTTTCAAGGAATTGCATTTTTCGTCACAAATGAAAGAGTGCCACGTTTATTTTAATAAAATTTACGGTACGAAATTTTGATGAGCGTCGTTCATAATAAAGGACACTTCCTCGCAGCGAGGCGACGATCGATGCGATCGCGTGCCGAGATACTTCGTCTCGCCAGCCTACAACTCTCGGGCGGAGAAAACGAGGATCTAGGTCCGCATTCTTTCATTCTTTGTCTCGCAATCACAAGACTCTCGGGTGGAAAAAACGAGGATCTAGATACCGCACCGCACGTTCATGTGTCTGTCTCGTGCTAGGCTGGCGGACAACAGCACACAGGAATGCGATGACCTTGCAAGCAGCTGTTGTTGCCCGACGTTGCCACGTAGTGCGCCGCGTGCCTCTGTCTGGCGTTGCAAAGTCGTGCACACCTGCCAGCAAATGGAGATATTGCCGGCCGCCGCCGTGCATTTCCTTGGCTCTTAGGCGCGCGAAGGGCAGTAGTAGCCAATGTTATTCGTTTATGTATCTATTATTATGTTTAAATGCCGGTAATAAATGCATTGAAAATATATAAACTAAATTATTAATGTTTCAGGCAAAGGAAAAAAATATTTTTCTGTCGGGAATTTCAAAATTAGTAATTTTACTTTTTTTCAAGATTTTGTACCTTCAAAACCATGACTCGTCTTATATGCGGGGTCGTCCTATATGCCGACAAATACGGTAGGTGCTAGTAGTTGTCCAGCATGGTGTATAAGTATTTATTTTGATACTGAATGTAATCCAACGTAATTGTCTAAACAAATATGACAATGATAACTGACTAACAAGTTTCACTTCATAGTTGACGTTTACCAATGGAGTTAAGAAATGTATTTTCTTGCACTAAATTAGCGGCAATACAATTAGAAACCTCAAGTAGTTTGCCGTTTCTACACAAAATCACTCTGGTAAATCAATGATACTTGCGAGACTAAAATATGTTCTTACTTCTCAAGGATGTTTTTTTAAGAATTTGTCACACTGATCCCAAAACTACAGATTCTGTTCAATTTTGATTCCAGTGGGATTGATGGAATCGGATCAATTCTGGAATTGGAGTCTACCTATAACTACCATTAATAGCATGGTTAAACTGAGGCATTACCTCTAGACACTGAAAATTAAGTGTTTTTTTTTTTGTATGGATTTTCATATAGGTACTGAAAATGGTGCCACAAATGATTCAAATGAAAACAGGCAAGCGTACATACAGAACAAATTATGAGTAGTGGCTAATATGACAGTGTGCACACACCTTTAATGGCGGCACGACCAAGCTTGCTGACTGCTATTGGAGAATCCTTGAGAAGAAGAACTCTTCTCTTCCCTTCGACAGAGGAAGATCTGCTCTCTGACAAGCAGACAGAATCGTTGGATGCCACATCAGGGCTGCGAAGCGCACCCTCCCGGAATAAACAGACAACTGCCCTATCAACTAGCTCCTGTACACCGAGCTCATGACGTGCTGCCTGCACGTGCAGCAGAGTCCGACGAGCAAGCTGATGTAGGGCAGCCCGTGACCCTGCAATTCCCTGGGAAACTGCAGTCAGCACCAGTGTCTTCATTCCCTGTCCATCACCAAGAGCCAGACTGCTCTCACACTGATCCATCGATGAGCTCACCATCTTGTGCACCTGCATTTACAAGGTTCAAAGCATTTCTCAGCTGGGACATAAAAACAGTAGAAATAGCCAATGCTAAACACACAATCTGAATTCTGTATCTGGTTTTAACTTGAATTTATACTATTTTAAAGCCCAAATATTATTACAGTACACCTAGTTTCCTTGTAAGCGCTGTTTTAAAACTAGTGAAACAAAAATGTTTCAATACAAAAACTCAACTGTGACACTGCACATAAATAAGAGTACGTAATAAGCCAAAGATTTTAGACAGTAGTACATGCTGAGTTGTTGCATGGATGAAATATTAGTAATGTAACTACAGTACTACAAAATTCAGATGTAATAACAGTATTTATGTCAGGGTTACGTTCCTTAAAACAGTAATGTAAATTTAAACAAATTAAATTGTGTCCTACTATCCCCTCCCACAGCCTATAGCCGAATTTGTTTGGAACATAAGAATGTTATCTCTAGCATGCAAGACTTGATTAATGATGCCATTATGAATCAACGACTACTTAAATTGAAAGCTGGGTACTCAAACATTAGTGACGTTAATCCGAAATGACGTAAAGTTGTATGATGTAAATTTAGGATTTATTGTAAATACATTACATACTTACAAACAGGAGCAAGCTATAGAGTCTAAAAGAATAATAAAAAAATCTAAAATGTACAAAACTTGAAGAAAAATGAGTGATCCCTAGGTGATATTTCAGCAAGTGGTCTTGTGTAAAATTTTTCTCAAATTGTATAATACCGTAAATATTATTACTTCCAAATTTTGTGGGAAACTGGATGAGAAAATTTAAGTAAGAAATATTGCAATGCTGCATTTACATTAACATTTAAATACATTGTGAACATCTAAAACAACCTGTACAAAAAACTATTGCCAGTGGTCACACAGTGAGAAAAACACTCGCATATGATGCACAGGACCAAACTACTTTCATAATCATTAGAGATAATGATATTTGCTTCTCATGAACTAATCTTTCTTAAAACAACATTTATATAAACTCAGCTACAAGAAGGTACTGTCACAGCTCATTCATAACTAGAAAATAAACAACTGTAATTGTGGGAAAGAAAATCTCATACATCAACCACTCACAGGTTGAAAACAGAGTCTAATCTTTGAGATAATACATTAAAAATATTATTTTGCAGCAAGGAGAGATAAAACATAATATTTTGGTTATTGTTTTATCTCAAAATGCCTGAATATTGAAATATGTTTCCCGATTTTCTATACAGCATACACTTTTTGTATGAGAAACTTTTAAAAAGCTGAGTGGTGCCTGACTTACAATTTTTTTGTTGAAATACAGTTGAGACACACTACTATGACAAGCTATGGTTCCCCACATACATATTGCTGTAGTTCCGTTGTTGTTGCCTAACTACCCTGTTTAGACCTCTTAATACTAAAAATAGTGCTTTTTCTGCTTTAAGATTGATTTTAACTGTTGCTGGCATAAAACAGACATGTTCTTAATTTGAAATAATTATTCCATTTAATAGGCATATTTTACTCTGAAGAAATTGATAACCAACAAACCTATAATACCCTCTACTCATTTCCAGAAATGTAAAACAAAGTTACTGGCGAGTACCGTATTTCAGCATTTATACAAAGCATCATAAGTTCATGTGAAGAATTCAGGAAAACTAGTAATTGTATTATCATAATTATCACCGGCCTCATCGTGATAGCACAAGGCTGGCCAGAATTACTGGCTTGCCATTAAGCCTGGTACAATTACCCATGATTCAGTACAAGAAGCACTGCGACTGTGCATACAGCAAATACGCTGGTTCCAGACAGAATTCCGTACTTAATTTCACTGATAAAGCCCACCCTAATTTTCATTTTCATGTATGTTAATGTGCATGCGTAATGCCAAGTTTCAGCCACAGCACATGCAAAATATGCTTGTTTTATACTGAAAACAGGACTGTCCAATTTCGCAAAACCAAAGTCAAACAAGACAGATTCACTAACTGTATTTGACAAATTACACACATCTTGTACGTAAAATAGTTTTGGGGGATTCTATAGTTATAGGTACTTCACGAAATATAACAACCAACATCACAAATATATTTTTCTCCTTGGGTTTCAAAACTTATTAGTAAACAAGTAGAGCATAAACACAAAACAGAACATTTGCTACAGAATTCTGTTACTAAATCTCAGTGGAAGTTCATGAAGAAATTAAGCAAAGAATTGAATAGGGAATTATAAATATAAGTGTGCAATGGTATTAACAACCCTGACTCCCCGACCTGTCTTGTGTTCGTGTCCAATTGGGGCACATAAAAATGGCGAAAAATAGGCCCTAGGCTAACAAATTAATATAAAAGACTGAGGTAAGTACTATGACGCCCTTCTCTGCAGCTAATGGGTTTACTGGTTGCGTTATTGCTTTAAAACAATATAAGTCTGAAGAAGGTTATTAAGATATAGAGCATGAGTAATGGGTAATCCTTCTCGAGTTAGAGCTAATCTTGACCCATTGAGTGACTACTGAGTAAGCCAACAGGAAAAGCCCTAGTAATGGTAGCACAGAGAAGGTGAATCTTCACATAGATAAAGGGGGAGAGGCATAAGTCACTCGCCTTAGACTGATTATGACAAGTGGGTATGCAAGTAGGTTTCATTAAAGGAGACTATGTAAATTAAGTTTCACAGAATGTGTATATTCACAACAGAACACGACACTTGATACAAGTTATACATCTGTATGAACATAGTACACATGATTGACAATCAAGGTTTGGATCTGTCCCAATTTTATACACACAAAGCTTCACAATGGTTTGACACAAGATACTATAGGGTTTGCGACATGAGATACAAAGGCTTAAGATACAATGAGACATAGGAACTAGACAAGGCACTGCGGGCCATTTCGACATGAGATACAACAATACAGTAAAACCTCGTTAATTCGAACTCGGTTAATTCGAAATGCTATATAAATCGAAGCCATCGCTCGGTCCCGAACGTGAGGATAGGATTTTACATGCTGTGGAGTTCGGTTAATTCGAAATTCGGTTAATTTGTAATTCAAAGCTTTTTTCTGGCCCAAACAGGGATCAAGTCATAGTAATTCGAAGTCATTTTGATAGAGAAGTCAGTAAAGTGTGCAAAATCTAAGAATAAAGCTGCGTCGTGTGGCGTTGTACAGCCCTGGCGTTGTTTCCGTTACCGCACAGGCCCGTGTCGCGCTAACCTTGAGGCTTCCTTGCTGTCTGCTTGTGCACGGCGCTCGAGTTCGAATGTGTGTGTGTGTGTGTGTGTGGTGCGTGCAAAGAGAGAGGAAAAGAATGGAAGGCAGGAATGGCACAGCGTGCGACGACCTGTGGCTGTATTGTGTAATATGACGATCACGTGATTTTGTGCTTTTCCCCCGCACTGTGAGCTAGATACAGTTACGATAAGACACGTGCATAAGTGCCACGAGTCTGGAGTATTTCAGCGGCCAGGGAGAAGCGGCGTGAATGAGAGGATGAGGAAGAACGTAGCTCATCAACTCCCCCACCCCCCCAACATGTTGGCAGAGCCAGTTTATTTTTAGAACTTCTCCACTTCCCTTCCCCCCCCTCCCCTGGCCTAGCTAGCCCCATACCAAGCAGATGCCACAGTTGTGTCACTCTGCAAGTGCCTCCTATACCCTATCCATTCTAAGGTTGCAGCTAATTCAGTCAAGTGAATGACAATGAATTTTTTTAACAGCATAAACTTCATTTGAATTATTGGAAAATACACGTAAAGTTTGTAACGGCACAATCACACTGTTAGGAATGAAGACAAAATTCAATTGCTTTGATTTACTTCGTTAGCAATTTTTATTTCTGCTGCAAACTTAGAGTGGATGGAGTATAGTCCTTGTTCTCTTATACCTCCCTTCCCACTTTCAGGCATGAGTCACCAGTCAACAATGCAGCTTCTAGGAGAATAATTCCAGCGGAATGGCAGGCAAAAAAAGCACAGGTTTGTTTCCCGTGTTCGGCTGGTGTCGTGTAACTGGCAACTCGTGGGAGGAGGGAACAGATAGCAGTCAAGGTCGCAGTGTCTGCTGCCTCCCGTGCTATGTTGCCACATTTTCTGCACTGCGCTGATGCCATACAACCGTCTGGCTGGCTACACTGCCTGTCTGTCGCGGTGTATCACTCAACATCTTATCATTAAAAATAATATTTAACTAACACGGCATCTGATTTTTCCTTGGAAAAACTAACGGAAAAATAACTTTGCGCTTGCGAAAATGACTCGACGACTATGTTTACAAATTTTCATTCGGGGGGAGGGTTAGTCATAATTACTATTTTGGGTGTGTTACAATGTTAATGAAATAATTTCACTGACAAAACATCTCGTATTCCTTCGAAAAGCTACTGGAAAATCACACTGCACTTAAAAAGACTCGGTGTGAAATATTTACTTTTTTTGGAATGTAGGGTGATAAAACAAACCGTTTTGAGCTAAAAATTCTTCGCAAGATGTCTGTAAAATTCTCCCGCCTCTTAGAGATCCAAAACCATGCATTTATAAATTACCGTATTTGCCGACGTATAAGATTACTTTTGTTTTACAAGTGCCCCTTTTTCTTACCTCGCATCGCAGTTAGCCATTTGGCGATCGATACATCTGGAGCGCGTGCCGAGATCCTTTGTCTTGCCAGCACATTGCTCTCGGGCAGACAAAACAAGACCTAGATCCTTTTTCACTCGCCAGCACGAAACTCTCGAGCTGAGAAAATGAGGCTCTAGATACTGCGTGCGTAGATATTTTGTCTCGTCCCAATCTCTGGTCTAGCCAGCACAAAACTTCCAGGTGGAGAAAACGAGGATCTAAGTACCATACCACACATTCATGTCTCTCCTGTTGGCTGGCTGGTGACAACAGCGTACAGGAATGAGTTGACTTTGCAAGCAGCTGCTACAGCCCGGCGTTGGCATTTGGCGTGCGGCCGGAAACTGACGATGTCGCCGGCCACGTGTTACAGTCGCTGTGCATTTCCTTGGCTCTTAGGCGCCCGGAGGGCAGTAGTGCCCATGTTATTGGTTTCTGTGTCTCCTGTGATATTTATAAAACGGTAATAAATGCATTACAAATATTTAAACAAAATATTTATGTTTCTGGCAAAGGAAGAAATATTTTTCTGCCGGGAATTTAAAAATAAATAAATAAATATTTTTCAAGATTTTGTACCTTCAAAACAATGACTCATCTTATGTGCGGGATCGTCGTATATGCCGGCAAATACGGCAGTAATAACAATCTCATGCTGTGGCAAAGGCAACGCGTGGCAGACATCGAGTGCTGGAACAGGCAAGCGGAAGCGCAGAGTTGCCGACAGACTAGTAGATGTGATGCGCACTACTTGCAGTACAGTGCTCGCCAAGAAAAACGCAACATATAATGACCAAGAAAAATGCAACAAACTTTTTTGGTCCAATTATTTCATAATACTATTCCCTTTTTCAATTCAAATGCTTAATAGTACTCGAAGACTACCGTAAATATGGGTGTAAAAACACAGACATTGTACTAAAAAAGAAAATAAAAAAAACTTTGAAATTCGATAATTCAAAGTACAAATTTTCGGTTCCGACCACTTCGAATTAACGAGGTTTTACTGTACATACTCTTCAATACTAGACTAGACACTTTGGGCTGGTTCAACATGAGATACATACTGAAACAAGAATGAAAACTGAGACCTTGCTAGTGGCAGTGACTACTTGACAATCAACTGTTTGACCCAGAGGAGAGTTGTAACATCTACATAACTGCTAACTCTTGTACTGCTAGCGACTCAACTATGACGCTGCGGGCCATCTCCAGTAACTGATAAAGTTCGTATTGGTAAGGTCATCAACTGTTCGATTCCGAGAAACTTAAAATCATTAATGTAACTTCTGAAGCATCTAATAACTCATTAAGTGTATCAACACTACAAAGATTAACTTAGTTACAGTGCCACGTCTGTAGGTTAACTAACTAGTCACACAGGCTTTGGACTCCCATTAGAGTCGTCCTGACACTCAGGTAAGGAATAGCGACAAGAAGTTTTGGTATGGGTGAAGGATTCGCCATCAGACGAATTTGAGGAAAGATATCACAGAGGGCACCTCACAGACATCAACCCTCTGTGACGTATGTGTGCGTGTGCGCGTGTGTGTGGGGGCTGGGGCACCTTGCGGACATCAACCCCAGTGTGTATGTTAGGTCTGGGTAATCTGTTGGCACCTTACGGACGTCAACCAACAGATCGGTTGGGAGTGAGGGGCACCTCAAGGACATCAACTGCTCAGGAGGGTGAGTGTCAGGATGACCCGGCGGTTAGGCCGAGTCCCTGACGAGTGAAGAGCTAGGGTGGGTTGCCCCCCTATTATACTGGCCAGAATGGCAGAAACAAAAGTTAGTAGATGGCCGGCGGATGCAATATGAGAAGTTAATTTTGACAAAGGCGCGCTCTCTCTCTCTCTCTCTTCCTCATGCAGGAGAGAGAAGGCAAGGCAGAGTGGCAGAGTGGTGGTTGGGGCAGCACCGTCCCCAGCTTGTCGCCACGCCAAGCCGCATTCCTGAGTTCTGTTGTCATGGCACCTATCTCGGCAGGGAGTGGGGAAGCGGTAGGCACAGCACTTGCACAGCACAGCAAGAGAAGAGGGAGGGAGTGGGCTGGCTGGCTGGCAGGCAGGCAGCAAGCGACTTGGAAGGGTATTTGTAGATGACAGCTGCTGACAAGGGAGGCAAGTCACACGCCACCCCCACCCACCCGGCTCTCCATCACCCTCTCTACCAGCACTCTCTAGCCAGTGTGAATGTTGTCTATCATTTTTCTTTCCATTGTTGTAAGCCAAGGTTTCCTTCCATTACCCACTTGACGCCATAAGTGGATGCCTCCCTTACACTGCTCTACCATTTCCTACTCCCTTGTTTTTACATGCTAGAAGGCACATATGTTTATCCCTGGAACTTGTAACAATCGTGATGCGCACTATTCAAAAGGGCGCACTATACACAAGTATATACAGTAGGATTAATCGATAGAGAATGCTGCACTGCAGCACAATCTAACGGAGACGCGAAGCACTATCTGTGAATTAGTTCCTCTGCTGTCCACCACCGTGCTGTCGAGACTGGGTACCTAGATGCTTGTTCACTCGCCAGCTGCTAGGATGAGGATCTAGGCGCGTGCTTGTTACACAACACAGCGTCGCTCGCTCGGCCACGCCCACGCGTTCTTATCTCAGTCACTCCCGTGGCCAAAGTTTTCAACTAATTTCAACTATTTTTTTTTTCTCGGCGGATAGTTTAAGCTTATTTATTGAGAAATAATTATATACTGCGGCAATTGCTAGTAATTTTAATAGACTTACGGGACAATTAATATTCCATTTGATCAAAGTCACTTAATTATTTAATAGGAGTGTACAAGTACTTACAGAGCTGTAATGCACGTAGAGGAACATATAACACACTTAAGGACAACACGCATCCGCACAAAATGTTGTCCTTAAGTGTGTTATATGTTCCTCTACGTGCAGTACAGCTCTGTAAGTACTTGTACACCCCTATCTACATTTTATAGTAATTAGTAGTCTAGCGGCCTTTTCCCGCCTTTACATATTTTCGTTGTTCAATTATTTAATACTTTTTGTTGTTGTTTTTTTGAAGGTTCCTAAAAAATTGTCGTTAAATCGCTGTTATCGTTATTCCGAAGTTCATTAAATCGGGGCTCTATTGTAATATTGAAAATGTTTTGTACAAACACACAGCCTATTAAGTGAAAAACTTCATAAAGGGGTTTCAATATCTGCACTTCATAATGACAACTACAGTAGAGCCCCGATTTAACAAACTCGGGAATAACGAAAACAGCGATTTAACGAAAGGATTTTTATGAACCTTCAAAAAATAACAAAAAATGTATTAAATAATTAACTGACTTTGACAAAATCGAATATTAATTGTGAGTTAAGTCCTTTAAAAACACTAGCACCGACCGCCGTATGTACTTATTTCTATGTAGAAAAGCTTAAACCATCTGTCGAGAAAAAAAAAAATTCGTTGAAAACTTTGGCCGCAGGAGTGATTTTGAGATACGAACGCGCGGCCGAGCGACGCTGTGTTACAAGCGCGCGCCTAGATCCTCATCGTGGCGGCTGGCGAGTGAACGAGCATCTAGATACCCAGTCTCCACAGCGCGGCAGTGGACAGCACACGAACTAATTCACAGATAGTGCTTCGCGTCTCCGTTAGAATGCGCTGCAGTGCCGCGTGCTCTATTGATTAATTCTATGATATGACAGATAGAATGCAGTGGTGTGCAGGGTGATAAATTACAATCGCGTCCCGTGATAAAACAAGCGAGTTTATAAAAAAAAATACGTAATATTATTTATGCAGACTTTTTACAACGAATTTATTACCGTAAAATTAAATAATTTGTTTCTCCGATGCTGAAAAACAGCTCGAATGCAAAGCATTATTTGGGAGCAGACCAACACGAGTTTGTTTCACGAGCGCGTCTGCATACAAGCTACAATGGCCGCCGCAGCCGCCACGCATATTTAATTGTTATTTTACAGTTGTCTCACAAACTTTTAATTCAAATTTCAATATGAAATATTTTTTTACTATTTTTCATTGGCGTTTCCGTAATTTTGTTGGTGGAGCGGATCCGAGAGACGGAAATATTGAAGGTCTCGGCGGTGTTAGCCATCACTTCTCACGTGTTGATGGCGCGCGCAAGGACGGCCTAACTCACCATGCGCACGCTCGCCGAGCGTTCCAGTGGAAGATTTTCCGCCGTTTTTTTTTTTTTTCACAGCTGTGGCTAACCTATTGACGGTAATTCCGTTTTGTTATTGTTTTGAGCCAATATGCTTTTTTACAATTACCTTAAATTCCGACGAAACATGCCCGAGAATTAAACTTTGGGCGGAGGGGGGGGGGGTGAAGACTGATTTAACGAAACATCGATTTAAAGTAAACATTTGCGGGTCCCATGGCATTTCGTTAAATCAGGGTTCAATTATACATTAAACTGAAGTACATTATAATGAGATTTCTTACACAGAAATTGAAAACTGACGCACCCCAATTTTAAAAGTAGCCCTTCATAAGAATTGTATAACCTCACAAAATTCTGAGATTTTAAATAACTTATTTCACCTAAAAGGTTTTATAAATGCAGAAAACAATTGCGTTACATCCCATCCCAGAATGTATACTGCTATTAGCCAAATGTAGCCTACCTTCTCTACGTCGACTGGCAAGCACATCAGGATACTCTCTCCAGCCTTGCAGCTGGTGCCTGCTCGTCCAGCGCGACCCACCATTTGCTTGTACCGGGACATTGTGAGGAACTCTGTGCCAACGTAAGGGGAGCGCAGCACAACCCTTGAGGCAGGAAGGTTCACTCCCGCAGCGAGAGTCGAGGTGCAGCAGATACAGCACAGAGTGCCAGAGCAGTATGCCTCCTCCAATAGCCTTCTCTCCCCTCCCATTAGTCCTGCACAACACAACATATTTTAAAATAGTAAATGAGAAGTTAATGTACTTATGTATCAATTTCCACAGAGATTATAAAATAGTACCTACTGAACTTCAGTGTAATCAAACATCCAGAAACTTGGACAACAAAAATCTATTGGGAAATTGAGTCAAAAAAAAAAAAAAAAAAAATTATGCCATTCTGTTACTATTTATTTATTCTGTGATCTTGGTATGCACACTACATGGCATGTGCAACTAGATCTACCTTATTTCATCCCTACATGACCTGATGCCTGTATGAACATCTAGGTATCCATTCTACACAGGGTGGCAGCGGACAATACAAAATCTAAGCTGGAGATAGTGTTTCACAGCCTGATCAAATTATGCTACAGTGGAGATTGCTGTACAAACTTACTTCATTAGCAACAAGAGTGCAACAATTTACATTTTGTTTACAGAGCTCATTCAAAAATATACAACCACAGACATTTTAAAATACAGTGAAAGCTGGTTGTAATGAGTATGGTTTATAACATTTGCTCTGTAATAACTTTATAGTGAACCATCCCTCCATAGTAAATATAAAATTATTTGGCTATAACAACAATCTGCTATAAAGACAGTTTCTGTTGCCATTGAAAGTTGTTATAGTGAGACTCCACAGTAAAATGACTGTCGCTGAAGTATACAATGCCTTGTCAAAACTAATACAAAATACAAGTACCACATACCGTATTTACCCATGTACCATCGCACATTGTTTTTAAAATTCAGGGTGCAGGTCATACACTGAAATCAAGGTTTTTGGACAAATAAAACTTGGAAAAGTTGGGTTTATTGTACATTACAGACTGCTGTAAAGCTTTATTATAATGGAAAAGTATGTGTGAAATCCTAGACTGTAGTTCCTAAGCTATAAATGTGCACCACAAGCATTACCGTGAATCAAGGCAAATGCTGCAGCCGTGCAACTGCCGGCGCGCAGAAACATGCCAAACTTGTAGCACACTGGGCCACATAGAGCAGCATGCACTTAGATCCTTTGTCTCACTCACACATAGCAGTATCTCAGTCTTGGTTCTCTGCTTCGCCATAAGCCATGCTGCAAGTGTCTACACGCTCGGTCATCGAACCAGGCTAGTGAGACAAAGGATCAAGGTACATGCTGTCTTGGCGCCACTCGGCATGGTCCGGAGCACCACAAGATCGGCATGTCTCAGTGGGCAGAAACCGCCAACGCACTACTGGTTTCTTGGCTCGCTTACGGGCTACAATCTGATATTGAAGGGATTCAAACTTATTTTTCCATTATTATAAGTTCTTCCAGCAGTCTGTAAAGTACGATACCCCCTACTTTTTTCCAGGCCCCAATTATCAAACTGATTTCCATGTATGACCTGCAATCTGAATTTTCAATTTAGTTTTTGAGAAAAATTGCGCAGGAAGTTCATTGGTAAATACAGTAATTATGCTTTTGAACAAAAGGCAATTAAATTGAAGCTGGTTGTGAAACTTTCTTGAGACTATGATGAAAATGTGGGGTTTGGGTCCTAAATGGTGCAGATGGTACAAGGGTAAATTATATTTTAGTGGGCAGTGAAGAGCAATGTGTACACATTGATGTAGACTAGCAAGTCACGAACATAGTTTGTACTGCGTTCATCTTCAAATTATCTTATTGCTATAGTCTAGTGAACAAATTTTTAATCAATTGTTTTCTTTTTGTGATGGTACCAGCATTATTTTGTCACTATGGACTCACGAGCTTACTTTTAAGAGCGCCGCCTACCTGCGTGTGAAAGACTCAAAAGCGACAGAGCAGTAAGGTCTACCTTGAAGGGTGCATCAAATGCCGCGTTGCCTCAACTAGCCAAGTGCTGAACTAGCGTGCAAGGTTCCCGCACAACGGTTTTTACTATGGGATACTAAGTGGTGACCATATAATTTTATTGGTGAAAAGTCTGCATTTAAGTTCAGTGCAGGTCGCTATCTGAGTTTAACACACATTCGGTTAATTCATTTTGAAGTACGGAAGTCTAAAAAGGCCGTTTTTAGTCATGTTGGAGGGCTTAGAAACAGTGTTCTTAATAAGTATGGTGTCTTAACAACAAGGTTCCGACCTTGTCTGAAGTTTTTTCTTTTCGTACATCAGCACAATGGGCAAACATGGAATATTTAGCAGAAAAAACCTGTTTACAAACACACTGCAACGCATTTGAAGCATGCGGTAGGCGGCCGCCTATATCACGGTTCTTTATGTGCTTTGATTTATTTGTCGTAGTGATCATGCAATACTGTACTTATGAACGTTACCTTTGTCAAGAAAAGGCTACATACACTTCCACCAACAACTCAATTATATAAATATAACACAGTATTATTATTATTTAACTTTGTATATTGTACTTTCATACTGTGTACATACCTGAGTGATGGTAAGCCACACCAAATGGCAATGTCTTTTTCAGAGTTGAACAAACTGAACCATTCCCTTCAGTAACTAATGCTCGGTACAATGCCTTCTTTTCCTCCAACTTGTGCTTCAAAAACTTCTCTCTTTAAAAGAAATTATGTCATATAAAACAGAATACAAGAAGAAAATTTAAATTATTATACTACAGTAGTACAGAAAAACTACAACCTTACAAAGTGGCGAGAATGACTTCGTAAAATTGATACCCTACCTAAAAATTGAGAAATTCGTAGCACTCATGTCATTACAAAATGAAGGTTGTATTATATTTAAAATATTACTGTATTCAAACCAGAGGTATTTGTAAAATCGAAGTACTGTATTCATAAAACCTAACCTGGCGTATCGAAAAATTGTACTGGGCTGAATTCTACCAAATTATCCCAATATTGGTTAGCTTGGCTAGAAGCGTATTTTTTTTATTAGGTTTTTTAACAGTTAGGTACTACATGTATTAATTTTTAATGATTCCGTAGATATTTGTCTCAAATATAAATTTTTTTTCACAAATTCATTTATAACTTTTTTTACTGTTTCTATGAATTAGTTTATAAGGTTATGAAATCGCTATTATTTATAAAATCCACGTTAATAGAATCAGGGCTGTACTGTCTTATAAATGTAAATAAAATATAAGAAATAGCAAACAAAATGCAAAATAGTAATACCAAATTTACTCGCATAATTGCTGTATGTTATTGACCAAATGTTTGGCCCAAAAAAGAAGTGTGACAGTTATTAGGTGTTATATTAATACCTATATAAATACAATGGAACCTGGATTTTAAGTGGCAGCAATTTTGAGTGGTCAAATTTAGGAACTATTAAAAATGTTTTAAAATTGTCAGAAAAATGACTATTGGTTAAAATAATATTTTATAAACACGTTGAGTGATTTTCATTTGAAAACCTACTGACACCTCACTTTACACTTCTTAAAGTGACTTGATGCCCAACATTTTCAAATTCGTTTGAGTCACAGTGCTAATATGTAGTTGTCATTTAGGAGTGTAACCGTTTACCGAGTGAACTAAAATAAAATTTTACATAAAACCAATTTTGGGGAGCATCAATTATAAAATGTCATTCTCAGGCACCGTGAGATAACATAAAATAGGATTTCTAGTAAAAAAATAACACACATACAGTACATACATACGGTGAACCCTAGATACTCTGGACCTCAATAACCCAGACTACGGAAAACTCAGAAAAACATTTTTAATTAAATTATTTTTTGGTTAAAAGGCATATACGAAAATTGTGTCTGCTTAATTTAAACCCAACACAGTATATTTTAGAACAGTGTTATGCCTTACAATAATATAATGTATTTGTTCATCGCTACTGAGCCTTTAATAATCCCACCATAAAATATCTGGCAAGTTCACTGTTGTAAAATGTTGGTAGCAAGGCACACGAGCGGAGATGGATCGCAGCAGACTGGCCTCACTTCTTTACCTTTCCTCCCTCTTCGCCGTATGAGCCAGGCATGCATGTGCGTCATAAAAAACATTTCAGTATCGTGGTTGTGAAAAGGGAAGGTAACAAGGGGTTACAATGGCACCAAAAAGTAAATTTACTTTGTTCTATGAAGTGCAATGTACTATTTACGGTTACAAAACAAATTGTTCCGGACATTAAAAAGAAACATTAAAAGCCATTGCTTTGCAGTGTGATGTAGAAAAGGTGGTAAGATGGTTTTAAGACCTTAACAACGAGGTCTTAAAGAGCCAATGAGGGTGAAATGACGTGAAAGAATAACATTATTTCCACGTCCGAACCGAGATTTGAAACCAGACCCAGTTCCCATTGACTTTGATGGTGTCTGTGAAATATATTTTAAGTATGTATAACGTGCATATAAAAATGTCACAACCCTGGAAAAAAAAAAAAAAACAATTACTTGAACGTTTGAAATGGTTGAATACTACAAATCTGGAGGAGACAGTAAACAGATTGTATACCAGTAGAGAGCAAGAGGGGTTGGGGTGCAAGGTGTAGAACTGCAAGCTGTAGTTGAAATATAAGCACACTTAACTAAGCAAATTTCTGTTACACATGTACAGTAATTTAGACACTTGTCCAATATGTAGCAATCCATGGTCTTACAGGGTGTCCACTGATATTCAGTTTTGGATTTCCCTGACTTTTCCATGTTTTCCAGGTAATATCTGTTAATTTTCCCTGACCTATTATCGGCAAAACTGGTACATTTTACGGCCTGCATCGGCCAAATGGTTAGTGTGATCGCTTCACAGTAACCGGTCACTCCTGTATTTTGCTTGTGAAAATAGTGCTGGGACTTTGGTGAGATTTCTCAAGGATATTTCTTATATTAATCCTGGTTAATCCCAATTTTAATCCTGGTTATTCCCAACTTCCGTCACCCTCGTCGGTGTTCAAGACCCAAAATGTTACAAGCTGCCCTGGCTAACTTCTTGGCTGAATTGGTATCTTTGATTCCATAATTTTACATCAACACAGCACATTTGAAATAAATAGCTTTAATGGAACAACATTAAAAGAATTGGATACATGCATTTTAATCACAGACTACTTACTAAGCGACTCAATATATTGAATAAAATAAGAAAAACAATTTTATATAAAAAAATTAAATCAGGTTTACCAGCAGTGAATGTAATCAAAAGCACTTATAAATTGATTTACTGCGATAACTAAATTATGATAATTTAATTATTCAGTACTACAAAAATGTTTATTCTGGGCTGTTTTGTATAATTTTTTCCTGACCCAAATGCGAATTCCCTGATATTTCCCTGACTTTTCCTTGCAAGATGAAATTGCCTGACTTTTCCCTGTTTTCCAGGTTTTCCCTGTCGGTGGACACCCTGTCTTAAGTGCAATATTTAATATTTTTGTGCACTGCTTTTAGTTGTTTTTACTTCCATTTAACTCTAGAACATGATTAGAATTTTACTGCCTTTTAAAGTGACAATTTGGGTAAGAATCAAGCTGTAAGTTACAGTGGAACCCTGCTATAATGAATATGAAGGGACCATTGTTTATGTTCACTATAGAGGAGAAACTTTATATCTGGGAAAACATTCTATTATAAAAAACTAGTTGCTTGGACAGTGTCGAAATACAAATTAACAGTACATTACACTTGCCAAATACTGTAATATACAAAATTAATGTAAGTCCATTCAATTTATTAAAATTATTTGATAATGTTGACAAAATATATTTTATAACCTACATGAAAAACATGCACAGACAGCAGTAAACATCATCTTGTGCCACACATGCAGCTTCTCCACTTGCTGTTTTATAAACGAAGTTGAATCAATTTTAAATCAATCTTAGCCAGCCTTTGAATCCATGGAATTCTATATTAAGCAAAAGTGCTATCTGCTCGGCCTTTTCCTTCATTATCCCTCCATTTAGAGAAATATTTAATGCCTCCTTGTTTAAACCATTTGAGTGACGGTTCTTTGATGTCAGCATACTTTACTATTTTATGCCTTTTAATTTTAAGAGTTGTACTTCCAGCAGAAGAAATCAACTCAGCCTGTTTGCTCAAAATTTTTCTCAAAGTTGATGGTGCGATTTCCAGTTCCTTAGCAATCACCACATGCGGCACAGAGGGGTTAGAGTTTAATTATTTCAATAATAGTCCAATTTATCCTTGATGGATTACGGATCACTGTACATTTGTTTGCACTTGCGTTTATCATTTTTAAACATTTTCATCTGCACTTCTGCAACTCCAGAAACACATATTCACGAAGGTTTTTTTCCGAAATAACAGTTTACTTTGCCCCTGCACGAATCTCGCTACGTGTGTTAGCTAACGAACCTGTTGAAAAATAAATATGGGAATGATTCCACAGCTATGTATGTTAACTGTAATGGCCAAACTGTAATATTAAAGGAAAATGTTTCTGTGACTTAAAAATTCCTAACTATTCGAAAAATTTTTAACTGAATATTTGAAAATGATTGCTAAAGTGCTTTGTACTACAGGGGAAAAATGTGTTAACAATTTTAAAGACTTCATTATAGCTAACAACTTAACACATAACCTAACATCAGTTTGGCAGGCCCGAGGCTGGAACATCACTACACAAGGGAATTCATTGTAGAAGGGTACGTTATAAACGAGTTGCACTGTACATGTTTTATGATTCAGTTTGTATGCATAAAATGAAATTTTCAAAATTTGTAGTGTTAAAATGTATTTCTGTACAGTAAGCCAGGACTGTTAATTACAGTACCATATTTACTTGCACATACAAGGAAAATTATTTTTGTTTCTTCAGAAATTTGTAGGAGGCGAGTGTAACTATCAGGCTAGCAACTGGCTGCCCACACTGGGACATGTGGACGCAAGCCATTCTTCAATGTTAACACCTTGTGACGTGGGTGGTCATGTGCGGTGTTTGTATTGCTGTTGTGTTGAGACAATACCAGTTGACCTTGACTACTTACGCTCGCTGCCTCCCTAGTTTATCTCTCACACACACGCACACACCACACGAACACAAACTAGCTAGTTCCTATTTTAAGCCAGGCACAATTTTTACTAATTTTTGTGTCACAATAAGTTATCTGTTTGTAATATCAGAGTTCTCATGCACTCAACTATGTACAGAAATCAAACATACTGTGTCATTGATCGACAGATGAGGAGTGCAACATTCTCACAGTTCTTCTTTGTTGGACAGAAGACAAGCACTGACTCGTCAGGAACAACCTCCATAACTAAGCCTGCAATGTAGTCTGGGTCCTGCACATTCTACACACAGCACACAATACCAATAAAATTATGTAGTGTTAGAGCCAGTCTTCTATGTTCTAAGCTAAGCTGAATACGATAATGATGGTATAATGACTTTATTTAAAGTACTGTATTTTGAGTTTGAATTCTGTACTTTCTACTCGTAATTGTTCACGCACACACACATAAAATTTAGTTAACATACTAAACTTTTAGGTTAGTATTATCTATATCTAGTAGTGGTAGCAAGATAGTGAAAATTGAGACATGTAGACAGGTAGTAAACAGAACTGTTTGAAATATAACCAAACAGCTAAATCCCTGCTTGGATAAATTTTTTTATAATTAACAATGGATTTTCATACATACAGATAAATTATTTAAAAAATGTAGACATTAAAGACAAATTTGAAAAAGAAGAGGTCACCTTTCTATAACCCACTAAGAAACTTAATAATATAATACTCTGCAAGTACTTGTGCACCGTTTTGTATTATTATTATTATTATTATTATTATTATGGAATTAGTAAGCCTAGTGGCCTCTTCCCACCATATCATTAAGAAACAAAGAAAGTAACTTATTCAAAATAACACTATACATATGGCACAACAGAGCTAACTTAAATGTGTTTTTGTATTTTTATAATACATATACTATATAGGCAATTAAACTTACTGATAACGACGTATGTGACTAGGTGCAGTGCAAAAGCAGTTATAAAAACTCATGAGGATAGTCTGGAGGAGAGTGAAACTTTAACATGAGCTGTTTAAATAATTGTTCCGAGTGAAATATACTTGCGTCCAAAAAGTGAACCGAGCTTACTGCTGGGATGCATTCAATCGTAACCTGACTAACCTCTAATGATCGATCGAGGACATCTAATTAACTCTTTTGTATCTGTCAAGTAAATGATGTGGCAACTCCGGAAATGTTGGATCTGGCAACGCTGTCATGCTAGTCCACCAAGCCAGCCGCCATTAGCATACCAGCTGTTCTGCACTCACATTTTTCTAAATGAACAGATTCATACGCAGTTTTAAAACAAAATGGTTAAATTCACATTTATCATCTTAGCTTAAGCAGAATTCACTAAGACTAACAGTAGGCTAACTTTATTATTCGCACACCACAATATGCAGTAACCCATCTAAACATATAATTATTCACTAAAGTACCTAATAGAGGTCAGGTGCTCATCAACATTACAGTACGTAAATACAGTACACCCTCGTTTTATCGGACCTCCATTCAGAGGACTTCGTATTTAACGGACAAAATCTGTCGATACGAAATTATTCCACCGTCAGGTCTACTTGTCACATGCAGCACAAGACCTACCTGGTTATTGTGATTTGGTGAGCGACATCAAGCGCGCGCATGGATAGCCGTATAAGACGGTAGACAAAGCTATTTTTAGTAGCGCATTGGGTTATGTGACGTGTCCGGGCAAGAATGATTGTCTACCTGAATTTTTTATGGAACTGTAAGATCAACAGCGCAAGACCTACCTGGTTATTGTGCTTTGGTGAGCGACATCTGGCGCACGCACAGATAGCAACGTAAGACGGTAAGCAGAGCTAGTCGCTCATCGGTGTTTAGTCCGGACAAGAACGACTGTCGTGTCTACTTGAATTGTTTATGCAGTTGATATACGTGCGCGATAAAGATTATGCGTTTTTAAAAATGAAATGGCGTCTGCAACAAGACAGAAAAGAAATAGAGTAACTTTGATGTCAAGCAAAAAATCTGAAGTACGTAATATAAAAGTTAAGAGGCCGGTGTTTCCGTAGCGAAGTTATGTGATGATTATGGTGTCAAGAAACAAACTGAGTCGGACATTCGTAACGCAAAAAACTAGTTAAAGAGTTATGTGTTGAAATATGATGTTGAACAAAAAAAAGTGGCACCGTTGGACCCAGGAAACACATGGAACTAGCTACCGCATCTTCACACAACGAGGCAATGTATGTACAACAACGCTCGTGTGGTGTAAATGTACAATGTGTAGAGAGATAAAATCTGCTGCGGACAAACTAGCGCAACACATACCTTTCACACGCTCAGCCCTTCAGAAATTCTCAAGGACGGCGGCTAGATTATTATCTCACAGACACTGTATACGATAGTGCGTCGCGATGCAAACAGCGGTAGTTAAGACGCAAATTTTTTATTTGTTATATATTTAGTAACTAAACACTTTACCGTGAAAAACAAAGCAGTAGCTCAAGTTCACGTGTCACAAGTTACCACGCAACATAACATGAAACCAAGCTGATAGCAAGCTGCCTCCTGTCCCTCTCCTTCTACTCTTCCCTCGCCCTACGCCCTGGGTTAACTCAATGAGCGGACAAAGGCGTGTGCTTATCTTTCTACTCCCGCCAGTCAGCACAAACTCTTCTATAGTACACGTGGGCAAAGCTGCAACGGGACAGCTAGTATGTACGTATGTGTGTGTGTGTGTCTATATATATATATATACACACACACACACACACACATACACATACACACACACATTTAAACTCTAACATAAAAAAAATCTGAGTACTTTGTTCATCATATAAAATGATATACGTATTCACATTTTACGGAACGACAAAAATTGTATCTCTGAAAGGTTAAAAATAACAAGGGCTTTGGAAGACACATTTAATGCCAGTAATAAAGGTACAGAATGTAGAGGAGTCCCACGATTAACAATTTCAATATCTACTGACGTTTTTGAGCGAACCTAAATTTCACACAACTCTTGTATCATTCCTGTGCATCTGCTGAATTTGTATTTGTGCTATAGTATTCAGTATATTCAAAGTACAAAAATTTGAAACAAAATACTTGCTTGTAGTGTAACATTTCACAAAACTGATATGCTTTTAATTTTAAATACAACACCTGAAATAACATACAGTTACAACCTATTTCAATTTACCAAACATTCTTGTTGAATGACAATCTGTTTCAGTTTGAAATACAAGGAAAATAATGTGTCTTGTACAGAATAAAATACTGTATTAATTTTAAAAATGCCACAATAAGGTCAAAATGGCGGGAAATAGACCACTAGGCTACCAAAATAATATAACAGACAGAGGTAGAAGTACTTACAGATGACACTTGTAAACAGGTACACACACACACACACACGAAGGGATGAAACACACATTTCCGCGGAAGCTCGGTTGCGATGTTTCACCAGTATAAAACTGGCTTCCTTGGGCGGCAAGACAAGGCAATGTATGTCGTCCCTTCGCGTGTGTATACCTACTTATAAGGATCATCTGTAAGTACCTCTCTCTGTTATACCACAACAAGGTCAGTAATAGCTTCAAGTGGAGAAGAAAAAAAATGTTTCCATTTCACTCATTTGAACAAACTATTTTCATGAATTTTTACTTTCTTTAAGATACATGCCAGTTTTCTTACTGAAATTTAAAATAAAGAGATTTTTCATTATAGTTTCACTACATAGAATATTTGCAGAACTTCTGCAAATACTTCACATTACTCAGTTAAACTCACAAACCTTATGGTTGATGACACGTGACAAAGTGCACATATCTTCTGAGCATTTTGCCGACCAATTGAGGGAAAATACTCTGTCTGCACATTTGATGTACTCATGCAACTGGACTGGGCGAAAGTCCTGGGAAAATGTTTCAGCTTCAAGAAACTGTGCAACCTCGTTCACGTTCCCAATAGTTGCACTCATCCCAATAATGTGCAAGTCAACTGAAACAACCAGCTTCTACCCAATCATGTAACATTCAGTCACATAAAAACATTAAAAATGAATATATTATGGTATTAACCCTTTTAGCACCAAGTGCTGAAATATCTGCATTCATTGCCTGTGCAAAAAATGCCAGAAACATTTTAAATATAATTTACAGGTTTTTAAAATATATATATATATATATATATATATATATATATATATATATATATATATATATATATATATATATATATATATATGTGTGTGTGTGTGTGTGTGTGTTTACAATTGCAATGGATTATGGGAACCTTTAAATTGCCAGTAGAATTTTTTCCAACTTGATTACCTACTTTGATTGGTATAAGTTATTTAATTTTTAATAAATAACTGCAAAATTTCTGAAAAATATGATGACATTTTTCACATATGTACCTCGTAGAAAGCTGCCACTAATAGGGTTAAAATTAAGAGGCCTTACAAACAAAAATTATATTAACAAAAATTTATTTAATAATAAAAATTGAGCTTTGTAACTTTCTATGCATTAAAAAAAATACACGCAGTTCAAGTTTTATGTTAAAAAAATTTGTCACAAAAAAATTAAATGAAAAATTCTTTTTATGTCTTATTGACTTGACCCTCGCTAAGTACATTGAAATGAATAATCTGAAAAATTACACACGAGTAAAACAATCACAGTACAGCATTATATTACGCACTAACAATATACATTAACAAAAGGCTGAAATGCTTTTGCTATTTGGAGGGATGTTAAAAGTCATAATGCTGGCACATATAAAAACCAATGAAATAATTTTATTCTTAGTTCCCTTTCATATGTACAGTACATGCACATATCAAAATGTTTTATAAAATACCAACATGACTGCTCAAACAGAACATTGCAAGCCAACTTTAAAATAAAACATGCCTAAATCATGCTGGGAAATGTCAAATGGTACAAATTTTAAGGTCATTACGGACACCTACTAAATAATTCAGTAGACCAAGATTACTGGAATTGCAAATGAACTACACACTACAGATTATTCCTCGGTTAATTGTTGAAGTAACAGTAGTTTAACTCTTGCTACAATACAGCACTAGTTGTCATATGCTTTATATACTGTGTTAGTTTGTAAGCAATTACAGTACATAAAAGCACTATATTGTAATTACCATTTGTAAGAAAGAACTAATTACAAGTGATCATGAATAGATATACAGTATAGGAAGGCACCGATTTACTTAAGGCACACCTCGAAATTCACAAATACGTAATTTTCCGACCAAGTAGAGCCCATGCCAAGAAGCACAGGATGAAGTGGTGGCTGATTACCAAAAAAAGCTCACATGGTACAAGTGTGATGCTCACAGTTTCTCTGTCTCTATTCTTCACTTTCTGTTGACAGACAGCAGTATCGCTTATCTTACGAGCACGTAAAGAAGTGGTGCAGGGGGCGGATCTAGAGAGAGTTGGGAGGAGAGGGTAGCCTGCTGCAGGCACAGGGTTAGAGAAGCCACCGGTGGTGCTGAAAATTTTTACTTAACAATTCCTGCCTCTGACAAAGGAAAGAGAAAGATCTGTCCCTGTATAGGGTTTAAGACCACAGTATTATTTCTGCAGGTTTGTTCAATGGTAAAATGTTATCTTAAGCGTAAGAATGAATGTTCAAATCAACCAGTTCAGTAAGAAACACAAGAATCTGCTTAGGAAAGATGGCGAAAAAGATGCGGACTGTTGTGATAGACATTTTTTCAAGACACAAATTTACACGGTTTTGGCTAAAAAGTCAGTTAACAAACATTTCATTAGATTTATAACTAGCCAAAATCATAGCATTTACTGTCTGTCTTGAAATGATTGACCAACATAATAAAAACAATTTTAAACAAAACTGCCAAACAGATTTTTGACAACTGCTTTCATTTAAGCTTAAAAATTATTCTAGCGCGAAAACAAAAAAAAAACATGAGAGTACGGAGTGGTTAGAAATAAAAAAAAAAAAACAACATGAGAATATTTAACAACAAGATCACAGGTAAGGCTGCATGTGCAAATGCAGGTGTAGCAAGCTAAATTCCTGAACTCCTAGCAGAAACAATTGAAAAAGGTGAATATTTGCCTTAGCGAATATTTAATGTTGATGAAATTGCTCTATTCTGGAAGCAAATGCCAGAAAGAACCGACATTGTACCTCCTAAGGCCCGAGACCAAAGCCAGAACCGTGGACACGTGTCTAGAGATGGGGGGGGAGTGCAATAGCAGCGAGAGTAAGCCTAGAAATAACTATACAGTTTTAATGTAGACTATAATATAATATCAGCAATCTAAAGACAAACAAATGAGACTAGAATTAATAATAATAATAATTATGTATGGTAAATGTATTTTGAGAGTGGCCATGAGCGATGCTAGCGCTTCCGGCACGCATCACGTGCGGCCAGCGCGCGCACCTCTCACCCCAGTTGTTCTCTAGCGTGCAGTGCAGCCGGTTGTGTTTTGCGAGGAAGCCTACATCTTTTGTCTTCAACTGATCGTCGTTCATTCTGTTTGTTAGTAAGTTTATCCGGAACCTTTTGCATCGTTACCTCCCTCGCACACACCGTTAACGTGATCAGCATTTTGTTTTGATCAGTTCATAAAATATAACACTTAGCCGCCAGCAGAGGCATTTGGTTAGCGTTACCACGTGGTCAGTGGTCACTTCAATTTTGAGAACTCCAGATTAATTACGTAATTTTCTGTATTAAAGTTAAGTAGAGGAGAACACGGGGAAAGAGTTACGGCCAAGTTGCAAGTGTGTGTAAAGTCTAGTGTAACCTAAACACGTGGTCGAGTAAAAGAGTGAAACTAAGAAGTATCTCGTTATTTCGAGTAGCTAGTTTTGTTCCATTGCAGCGTGTGAGGCGTACTCCTGGCCTACAGGGAGCAGAAGAGTGTAAGTATCAGCGACACCATCCTGAGGAGTGCTTCACGGCCCCTATACGACCTGAGATATCTCGTGTCTCCCAGACTCAGCCGGGGCAATAGTTGAGTGGCGCCCATTTATATTAATACCTACGTAATTTATCGCCATCAGGAACCAAACGGTGTCAGTTGGCGCCCAACGCTTTGGCAAGTGGATTTTCATCGAGATCAAGCCCAATAATGCATAGACAAAATATGGTTTCATATTTATGAGGATGAATTTTAATGTTAAGAAAATAGCTAGAATATTAGTTAAGTAAACCCAAAAATTCAAGGACTTTTCAAGGACTGGATTAAATCAAGGACTTTTCAAGGACTGGATTAAATCAAGGACTTTTCCAAGACCTTTTAAGGACATGGTCAAAGTTCCAGGACTTTCCAGGACCGTAAGAACCCTGTTAATGGTTACAAAATGACACATTCAGTCCAAATCACACCTTATATACAAAACAGTAATTTACGTACAGTGAAACTTCCCTTAGCGGACACTTCCGAATAGCTGACACTTCCGAAAAACGGACATTTTTCCAATCACCGGCAGATTAACATGGAGCCTTATGGAGAAATACTCTCCAAATAACGGACATTCTTATTAACGGACGCGGACACACAATAAGTAGTGAATAACGGACAAAATGCGCAAAAAAGGGGTGCGAAAACAGTTGCAAAGCAGCTTCAATTAATGTTTCGGCAGCGAGTCGTAACTAAGAAAGTGCGATTTGTACACCCCTTGTAAGCAGGTAGCGCATAGCCTCGCGTTATCTCGACCCCCCACACACACACGCACGCGCGCAGCTGCCGTGTAACTCGATCCTCCCACCACACACGCATGTGACGCGTGTTGTAGCGCTTAGTCATTGTTTACTCTTCTTTTCATGCACTTTACGTAATAGTGTAGCAGTCGTAATCGAGTGACTTATTTTGTGTGAAATGTCTCAGAAGCGTAAACGTTTAACTTTATTAGAGGATAAATTAGCTTGATTAGGATGCATGAAAAAGAAAAATTAAGCGTCCGTGACGCTGCTGCGAAGTTCTACGTGGGGAAAACTCAGATTGCCGACATAATAAAAATAGAGAAGCAATACTGAAGTCGTGGACCGAGAATAGCTGCGGTTCCAGCAAACGTACATTCCCAAAAACGGATGGACTGACTGTAGATACACTAACGTTTGAGTGGTTTTGTAGCCTCTGTTTCTTTCTTTCTGAGGCTGTGATGTTTACTCGGCAGATTGTTGATAGTGTAGAAAAAGTTTTTTTTTTCATGTCTTTCATTCAATTAAGTGAGCCGTATGAAAATACTCGAGTTTAGCCGAATGCATAAGGAGTAAGGATTTGTTCACACACACGTTGGGAACAATGGACAAATTAGGGTGACATGAGCTGCAGTTAACGTAAATTATGCACCACAAAACATTGGCATCAAACTTTTTTTTTAATAATTACCCACGTCGATCTCGGAAACTTTGACACACGACTCGGAAATATTTCACGTGCCAAACCGGCTGACAGTGCGAGCGAGAGCGAGCGAAGTGTAGACAAGGCACACAGTCTCATGCTCACGCGCGCCAGTGTGTGTGGATGAGTCATGTCGGCCAGCCAGCTGTATCGGCGCGTGGTAAGATTTATTGCCGTACATCGTCGAAAGGTTTTAAAATTTCTCCGAAAATACCACAAAAATTCGGCCTTGGACTAGCGAGAGTTTAACGCAGTATAGAGTTAAGAAATTTATGTAGGTCTACCATTTTTTTATTTAAATTTTTTATATATGTACTATATTTTTTATATACTACTGTAATTTCTAATAGCAGACACTTCTCAATACCGGACATTTTTTTATGCACCAGAGGTGTCCGGTATTGGGAAGTTTCACTGTACTTTATGCTCGCTCAGCAGACTGCCTAACAGGAAACATTAATAATTTCAACCATGAAAGTTACAAATCAATTGAACCAGTCAGCCACAGGCATCATCTGTGTTGTGCGTAGTACGTATGAAGAGTGTGTGACAGCGTTGCTAACTTTGCGCAATGCCAGGATCGTACTTTTTTCTCTGAAAAGATTGTGCAAAGCACTTCAGGATAGTAATAAAACAAAAGCTCTTGAACGTGAGATAAAGCTTTTACAAATTAATAAAATGAACTTTTACATACAAACTAAATTGTCAGGCTGTAGAACCGAAGTACAGAGTCAAAATTGCAAAAATTAATTGAAATTCACAAAACATATAACTATTTTAGTAAACATCTGTTCATACACGTGGGAAACGGATCCAAAATTTTTTTCAATTTTGTTGACTGAATCATCAAAGTATCCACCTTACACTTTCACAGACAAAAAACCATAAGTTTAGCCCTTTATAAATAAGTTTCCCCCTGCATTCCAAGTCATATATGCTGCATTTGTTTCCCATTCTTTTCTCAATTTATGGTTTCACATTTTGTATTTCACAACAGTAAGTACCAAGATTTCTTGGGAGTGCTATATCCACTTTCACGATCTTTAAAAACTCCGTGCCAGTAGGCCTAATTAAATTAGCTAACTGCACAAAAACTGAATTATTATTGCACAAGCACCGATGCACAATACAAGATAACGAACCACATCAGTCAGTCATATGCAATCTATCTTCAACTAGAAGTGCTAGACTGATCACTGGGGTAATTGCAAACTGTCACAGAACTTGGGGGCTTCACTGATAAATTTTTGTGTGAACAGAGCAACTTTATGTCAGGAACTAGAAAGGTAGGAGAATTACAGACTTTCCGATAACTCAGAGGAGAGAGATAGTAACACTATGGTGTGTTCTCTAAAAACATCCATTATAATTAAGTGAACATGAACAGAGCTGTGCATTGGTAGTACAGAAAATGTGGAAGATCGTACAATTGGTATACAATCCAAACGTTGGATCGTAGATCGTACAATACACAAAATTATCGTACGGTTGGCAATGCTGCCAATGCTGGTGTGTGAGTGTGTGCTGCAGCAGGCAAGCCACGCACAGTGTTGTCAAGTCTCCTGGTGGACTCGTCCCGAGCACAGATTGTTTCCCTATTGGCAACATTTTGACATTTTATGATTTCTGTATCTAGCAAGCAGGAAATACATAACTTTGTTTACATATATATATATATATGTATATGCACTATCATAAGAGTTGGGAAACAATTAGAGTCGGTAAAATTGTAAACCTGTTAGATTAGACCAAGGAATACAACCTACCAAAACCAAGAATGTAACATCATACAGATATTTTTTTTAAATTTTTCAGAAATGTCGTACATTACAAAACTAAAATATTTACTTAATTTTACCCAACTTCAGGTTTAACTGTGCACCACCATTCAGCCTACATCTGATGCAAAAGTTATTATAATAGGCCTAATACAATATAATGCCTACACATTGTAATAATTCTGTAACCAAAAAAATGTTTACTTTTGCCAGAAAAATTAAACAAACACACAGAAGAATTTATTTTAACTACCTAAATGCTGTAACATTTTTTCCTTCATTTAATATTCATCTGGCATACTAAAAAAAAATGGCAAAATTTTTTTTAGTGTTTTTTACGTCATAAATATTGTGTTTACTGAACAGTAAATTTTTAGATGGATGTACAATGGTCAAAATTATGTTCAGCCCAAACTGAGACAGGAAAGCTCCTTACATAGTACCAACTTTAAGCAAATTGGATTATTCTGAGAACAACAGATTTAGCAAAAGCTCTAGCAACAATAAAACAACTTTCATAATTCTACAACAGAAGTCTTCTCTTAAAATGCAGTTTAGAGACTGTACCTGCAGTGTGCAAAAGCTTCGTGAGAAGTATCTCCAAGTTGGCACCCCTTCCGCCATTCTCTCCAAGCAAATGCAGTTCGTCAACTACCAGCAAGCCGATCTCACCCAGACGGCCATTTTCCAGCAAGCTACTGATCAAGCCAAGTGCTTTCTCAATAGTGGCCACATACACAGTGTTCTTCCAGCGTCTTCTGCGAGGAGGATATGCACCCCGGCCTGCAGCATATTCCTCCACCAGGAATCCCAGTGGCACGGCCAGTGATGACAGGGCACGCACCTGAAACAAACATTGACACTCATTGCATAAAGCATATAAATATTGTCTACGTTACAGTCAACTTCCTACAATACAGTGAAACTTCTAGTATTTTTCACGCTTCTCAGGGAACCTGAAAAAAGTGCTTTAAAATGCAAGAAAGTGGGAATATTTCTAAAACAAAAGCAGCAAATGGGACCAAAATAAGTAGGCTTAAAGTGTGGGAATGGGAGGGATGTAAAAATTAATGTTCTATTGTACAGTAGAACCCTGTTATAACATTCCTGGATATAACATTTTCCTGCATATAACATCACTTTACTTTGGTCCCAAGATTTTTCCATAAAGCATAATGCGTTCATTTCCTGCTTATAACAACACTTGTATTTTCATTTCATGCATATAACATCACTTTTTTTCTGAGATATTAACCACAACTCTGGTACAATTTTTGTTAACTGTATTACTTTAGATAAAATACCTAAGCTGTAGATTAAAAATAACAGTAAAAAACAAATTAATGTCTGACAAAGTATCATAAGTGTACATTACAGTGATATTTAAAACTGTGATCCTGAAGATGACGATCATGAACCTACAGAAGACAAGTGGGAAAGCCTCAATTATACATATAATGTATGTATTAATCATGTTTATGATGACACCGTAGTATAGCTGCATTTAATCTCATTATAGGCCTATTTACTGTACATAAACTACCAAATTTTAAAGTTACTTTTGATTCATATCCATTTATTGGTTTAAAAATATTGATTCCTGCATGTAACATTTTCCTGCATATAACACTTTTTTTCACAGGTCCCTTGAAAAATGTTATATCAGGGTTCTTCTGTATTTGTAAATTTAATTCAATTTATCACCAAACTGTTGCCCAATGTACTTTAAATGGTTTGGGATGAACTGAGTACGCGAAAAAAAAAAAACCCTGATATATTGCTATTTTCAGTTAGTATATTTCCGCGAGTAATGGCTAACGACGGAAAATGCCTAATCTCTCTGGACATATCACTTGATGTTTGCACAGGTAAGACAAATTGTGCAGTCAGTAGAAACCTATTATAGTTTGATAAAACAATTTACTAATTATATAAAATTGAAATACGTTGATTTCAACTGACTTTATTTAACAAGTGTTGCATTTAAATAAGTAAATACACACAGAACTACATTTGGTTTAGTCATTGCCAATCATAAAATTAGTAAGGCAAATATTGTTAATGTTACAGTAATGGCTAGTGATATTTTTTAAAAGTTAATTTTTTAGTGCTCACTTTATCCCAAACGATCTATAGTGTTCAAAACATCAGAAGTAAATTACAGGCTATCAAATTTGGATCACAGTGGTGGGAGGCATGTCGACTGACAACCACTACATGACTGCGAACCCTGCAGTGTTTGCAGGCAATGTCAAAACACTAGTATCTAGATATAAAATCGGAACTACATTTGCTTGCCTTTTCCTGCACGATGGCAACATACGGCAAGACAAACAAGACATTGCGGCGGTGCCGTAACACTTCCCTCAGGATGAGGATCTCTGCCACCAAAGTCTTTCCGCCACTGGTTGGCAGGCACACAATCACATTCTTCCTTTCACGGACAGCTGGAAGATTCAAGCACTCTTCTTGCCATGCTGTAGGAAACATATAACATATGATCTATGAAAGAGTTGTGCAAATGGGAATACATTACTAGATGAAGTTTTTTTAAATATACGTACTCCATTACAATGTAGATGTCTGTCAAAGAAAACTAAAGACAATCAAAAAACATCAATAAGAAGAGTATACTTTAGTCAACAGGATACATACACAACATACAATTCCATGAATGGAATTAAGTTAAATAAAACAAGGACAGCCAAATAAGAAAATAAAATTAAGGAAAAACTCAAGACACCACCAAGGCAGACAACCCAGGTTTCATGCCTACTTTGACAAAAGGGCAAAACAGATATAATAGGCTTATATGAACCACAAAATAAAAAAAATAAAAAATATGCCCCAGTAATGGGACGAAAATGTACACAATGTTTTTGTTTTCTAACGTCATTGTGTTGTATTTTTATTTTATTTTGTTTCTAGTTCACGTATTTTATCTGTTTTGTAATTTTGCCAAAGCAGGCCTCAAACCTTGGTTGTCTTACTTAGCAATCCTTGTTTTAGTTTACCAGATTCCATCTATAGACTTTTATGTTGTGTATGTATCCTGGGATATTATTCTAAAATGTTCAATGTGAATAGGCAGTTGGCATGAGGAGTGTGCGGTTCTCACGCCTGTGAAGCCTGCCTAGCATGACTTCGGCATGACTAAATGTACAGACTACCTGCCCCCCAAGGAACATCAGTATTCTCCAACTGCATGAACATGTATTGACAACATAATTCCTACAGCCTTGTCGTATCCTCCTAGCTGTACCGTCTTCGCTAGACGAGTCATGCCTGCTGTTTAATTGTAGGCAAATTCAGTGCAATTATTGCCCATCAGAAGCTGTCAAATTTTACCAAACTTATATAAAACAGAGTATTATATCAAAATATATAGGCATATAAATTTCACAAAAATTATTAAAATTTGTAACAATCAATGAATTATTACGTCTATGACCAATTTACTTTTTTTTAACGTATTGACGTTTCAAGGAACACGAACCTAATTTGCTAGGCCATGTTCTATCACGGGGTTTGGTGAATTCAAGCAACTGTCAAGTGAGTATTTTTTTAACTTCAATGCTTTAAATTTTGTCTTTTTATTTCACTGCGGTTTTTCTTTATGAATGATGTGTCAGAATACCTTAGCGCTGTGTTAGTTACAGTATAGTATAGGTATATTCAGTTAACATCACTGGCTACTTATAATGAAATGTGTTCAATTAGGTACATAAATTTGGACCTAAGGCATACAAAAATGTTTACTTAACAGTTTATCAGTCAAATTCGAAAGGGTTTCTCGTCCAAAAAGAAATACCATCACCATACTGACATCATATACTAAACTTCTAACAAAATTTTATAAACCCAAAACGAGCCAAATTTTAATTTGCATCTGCAAAAAGGTATTTATAAAATTTTTTCCTTGTCCACAATCCCGTCTGCAGTACAAATTTTTTCCCAGAAAAATAACGGACACTCTCCAGAAAAATATATATATGCATATTATGTTCTTGGGTTGGTCAGTAAAGGTGTTACTTGGAAATGGACTAAACTTTGTAATACCACAGATCTGTGTCCTATAAACAAAACATATTCCCCAGAATCTGCTTTTTGTAATCTTAAAAATGTTTCCACAGTTTTTTTTTTTTTAATTATATGAGCTGACTTGTTGTGAGTAATAATTTACTACAAACTGAGCCTTGTAAGATGAGTTACATTTTGTCTGAATTTTCAATGACAAAATTTAAATCAAACTACATTATCTGTGCCAGAATTCACACCACAATTGTTCGGCGTATGCATGCACGTTTATTTAACTTAGCTTATATGTAAAGCATACACGCAAATTAGATGTGAATTTAACACATGGAACCTTAAATATTCTTTCATTACTATGCACCATTAAATAAATTTGATGGTAGAATTACTTAGCCCACAAAACTTTATGCATTTCCAACGTAAGTACCTCTTTTCCAAGTGAAAATCGGTGGCTTCCTATTGGTGATGAAGTGAAGCCTCATGTATAACGTTACAGTCATGTGACAACTTGTATGTGTGAGATGTGAACTCCAGTGTCGCTTTTCTTCAATATTTGAGAATGCAACATGCAGGCTCACAGGCGTGAGAACCCAGTACTAGTCACACGCCTACAGTCTTGTCACAAGACAATTTAGATATAGCCAATAGAAAGCCATACATTTTCATATGGTAAAAATAAACAAATTTTATGAAGGAGTTTTTATGTAAGGTTAGAATGTTTCGGAAGTATCCAAGACTTTAAAGTGCCTACTTAATGATCAATTATAATGCAGTGATGCCAATGTTTTATATGTTAACGATTTCTAAACTACAATTGCATTTTATCTATAGCTAAAACACACAATAGGGCAACTAATGAATAAGCATGGTTAGAATAAGGTTTCGTGTAACTTAATAGAATTACTTTACACATTGTCCTCGAAAAAGAAGACAAATTGTATGTCAATTAAAAAAGAATAGTAATTGTAGTACTGATAATGAGTTGCTACAGGTAGTTTAAAGATTACGTCAGACCTGCAAAGCTAGCAACATAAATAATGACACGCAAGATTTAAGAGTTTCAGGCATTTAATAATTGCAAAATATTAACAGTATAAACAAAATAATAAACTTACCTACATTTCAGGAAATAAATTAAATTTATGGTTGACAATAGTTCTAATTCATGGGATACCACGAATACACGCAACTTATATTTTGGCTTGTGTCTATAGTTACTATCAATATGCTACGAGAATGAAATTTTTTTGTCGCTTTAGTACATTAAATATACTGAATTTTCTGGCTGTGGTTTAGATATCTGTAATTTTCATGGAGGTTAATGGTAAATTACACAAACTTTGTTGAAGCAGTACCTACGCATCTTTATGAAGAAATAACTATATTTAACAACATATTTATTGCCAGCATGTTCAATTAGCCTAACCTGTTAATTTATTTATTTCAATGCTGAATAAAATCATGATTTAGATTCTGTAATTACTGTTTAAATAGCATAATAATATCGTAATAAACTACAAGTTTATTATGTGTACAGCTTCTGAATTTCATCGGCCAACAAACCAGCATAGAACAAGGTTATGGCATTGCCCTATATAAATTTACCACTTGACATATAATTAGCAACACTTCACATTTCCTGCTAGTAAATTAGGAAATAGAAAAACATGTTTACTTCTATGACAAGACGAACAAAAACTATTTCGTTAATAATTTATACAGTCTTCAATAAAAACCATGCCAATATGGCATTATCGGAGTGTGACTAGTTTTCTCAGCATTCAACAGCAGGCGTGACCCGCCTAGCGTAGTTGGCAGAGAAGGGAGGCGGCAGTAGGCGGGATTCGAATACCAGTGTTGATGAAGTCTGGGAATAGATGTTTCTAAAAGGAGGCTTGTCTGCAGTTATAAATCAGAGAATCACGACAAAGTAGTCAATTTTATCATCTGAGAAATGCACCCCTGTTGACTACAGTATACTCTGGTTTTTTCTATTCTCTTTGGTTTTCTGTGACAGATATCTACACAGCAAGAAGTACGTTATGGCCAAAAAACTACATCCAGTAACAGATAACATTTATAACTCAACATCGATTATGTATTTTGGCAAATTTTTAAGACTTTGCTTGTTTGCCTAGAAAAGTTATTCAAATGTAGCAACTAAAATTGCATTCCTCATAAATGTTTATAATGTAAAACAACAGCAAACACTGTCTTAAACAATTCTGGCAAAGACTTGAAAGTTTAACGCATGCTGTAAGTATTTCACATAAGTGCCTAAACTAGTGAATTGATTTTGACAATTGTGAGGCAGTTATGTTTAAATAATGTAGGGTCTGTCACAATGTGAACCAAAATTTACTCTGCCTACTGTGAAATGGACGTCTCATGTTATAATATCAAAAAATGTTGACTGACATAGTTCCAAACATGTTGCAGTTGATTCAAGTTTGAAATCTAGGAAGCTGCTCATAGGTGATGAAAAGTAAAAATAACAATCTCATTATTAGAGGAGTTTGCAGGGAAGCTGGGAAGATAAATGTAGGAGGTCCGAACACTCAAGCCGCCACACACACACTCACATTCAAGCCTCCCCAGCCGTAACCAGTACATTCCCCGATAACCAATATGCCAATTTAAACCTGTAAGTATGCGCTACATAATATACTTGAAGTGTTTTAGTTTATTTCAATTACGTATTTACAAAACTGCAGAACGAGAAGAATAAATTTAGACTTTAAAAAATACCATTGTTTGTGTTTAAGATTTCATAATGCCTAAATTATTAACATTAGAGAAAAATTGATAGGAACAAAATTAAAGAAATGATATTTTACAACAAAATATGCTAGGGATTTACTGGTTTCTGCAATTATTCATGTACTTACAAGTGATTCTGTGAAAGTCTACATTTTAAAGCTTACAATGAGGTTGGGGGGAAAGCACAAGGGGGAGAAGCAGGGACTTTTGAGGAAATACTTCTATCATAAGGGTCTAACCACTGACAAAAATTCAGCTTTCTCGGAATTAGTTGTGACAACGGGCGATTCTTGGCCTTCATTTACTGGGCTAGTTGTAGCATTTACGTGCGCTGCACTGAGGAATCACGTTGCATCCGTCAGCCCATGCGGAGCCCAAGCTGTCACCACGTGCAAGGTGGCCAGTAGGGACTAGGCATATCTTCCCAGCATTGCTCAGCTCTGCCGGGACTGTAGCTGGTACGCTTGGTAACGTGGTAGCGAAAGATGCTACGTGACTAGGTATCCACCATGTAAGCCAAGGAAGAGAAGGGGTGATATCTATAGTTCACTTCCTGCATGCATGAGGGAGTTATACTTCACAACTGTAATAGTTCCCTCACTCCAGGTAGAGTGACATTTTAATGGCCAACCATATAACCGGCAACAATTACGCATTACAATACAGCAAATCATATAGTTTGCCACACAATACACGGACAGAGAATCTGTTAGTAACTTTGTGTTCTAGAAAAACTGCAGAATGTCACTTCGTGGTTTAATTTAAGTTATGTGCAAACATTACAGTTACCGAGACACATTTGTGACCTAGTGGCACACTTTGAAATATAATCAATTTTTTAAAAGTATTATATGGCTATATAAATACAAAGTAAAGTGAACATGGCATAATAAACTAGCAAATTAAATTTTAGGGGAAAAAATATGGCACACTTTGAAATATAATCAATTTTTTAAAAGTATTATATGGCTATATAAATACACAGTAAAGTGAACATGGCATAATAAACTAGCAAATTAAATTTTATGGGAAAAAATATGCTAAAAAGGCTTAAAAACATATTTTCATTTACATCTGTTTTTTTTAATTGTTAAAAATGTTTTAAATATTTTTTTTAGCATTAATTAGGCCTTACCAATAACGTTAACAACACATTGAAGCAAAACATAAAACTAAAAGATTTTCCATCACCCCTCCTTAAGATAGCATCTTAAGAAAAATCTCATTAAAGAAGTGGTTATAATCAGCAAACAACTTACAGTATAGTTCTGATATTCCTCTTGTTTCCTCAATAAGTTCTTTAACTTTGACAGGCATGCCAAAGAATGGTCCTTCAACATCTGATGAAGAAAGGCTTATTGACGGTGAATCACACTTGGATTTTGACTTCACTGCTTTCTGTGCATTATTCAGCAAAGCCTTTTTAATTTTCTCACCTATTGGCACACTACCCTGACAAGACAACAATGTAGCTTTCACAGCTTCTTCCAGAACTGAATCATCAGTCCAGCTAGCACTTACATCATGATTCGCAAGTGGTTGAATTTGTTCAGCTTCACGTTCTGATTTACCTTGAAACCCGTTCATATTTCTCCCAGACCCACTGTCAATCACTTCTTTATGATTCTCAGCTTCACATTTAAACACTGCAGTCCCAGTATCCATGAAAGAGAAACTTTCTTCACCTGCAAACATATCTGGAGACAAACAACGAACAACATGTGGTGTCAGCACTGGACTGCCGTCACTTTCTGTGCAACATTCTTCAACCTTATCAAGATTTACTGTCTGCAGAAATGACTCATCCAACATTAGCATCTCTGTCTGTATGGTTGCAGATGAATTATGCTCTAAGACTTTCTTCTTGCATGCTGCGACATAAGGAGAATTACTCGATCGGATAGGGGTAATGTTACCAAAATTAACATTTTTGCTTTTGGTAATATGTTTGGGTGTTGAATTTCCTACATATTTGTAGCATGTGCTATTCCTTTTTCTACTCCTTGTACATGAACGCACACCCAGTTGTTTAATAGATGACTGATAAGTACTACTACTGCTGTATGTGCCATCTTCTGCCATAGTCTGCGCAAACATTGGATTATAAATATCTGAAACAGAAAACATTAAATTTGTTTAAAGAACCAACATTGGCAAAACTTTTTAATTTTCATTCTTTCTCTGAAGCATAAAAATTAACTCACTCATGTCATCAACCAACTGATTAAATCTATAACATACAAAATCAACACTCCTTCATTACAGTATTAGAACAGATGTTAGGATTAGCTAGCAAATACTATAAAAAATGTGATCCAGAATAAGCACATAGACCAAATGTAAGACTTATTTTGCATGTTAATAATATAATGCAGAAAAACATCTCAAGTTATAACTACAGTACAGAAAAAATTAGACCTCTGTAAAAGTCATTATGTTACAACAAAATTTTTGCTGCTTACATTAATACTAAGTTGGAGATGAAAACATAAGCACATAGGAATAGAAAACATTAAAACCACATTCACTTCTCACAGTGTGTTACTATGGATACATAATTTAAGAAGGGGAAAGCCACTTGTGTTAAATATAGTACATTGCACCATTCACAAAAAGTGTGAATTAAAACCTCCTTGAAAAAAAGGGTTGCGAGACCAATGTTTTCGGTATCTCTCTCAATGTGTGACCAAACTGAACGGAGCAATTTCAGTCTACAAGGTGCAATGTCCTATACCTTCTTTTTTGTTGAAAAATGAAAACTCTCCCAACCCGTTAAAATACACAATTCCCTATATTCGCCTACAAGTCAACAATCAATTTGGTCATGTAACAAAAAAGCAGCATAACAGTTTAGTTCTTATATAACGTATTTGGCTGAAAGTGCATTACACTAGGGCAGAAGTGTTGCTATGTTGGGTAAAATGCAGCAATACTACTACGTAGTTGTCAACTGTAGGACCAAGATATCCTTAGTGTTGAAATAAACATGAAGTACAATGGGCTGGGTGTGTCAATAAGATTTGTACTTTCAGTAGAACACTGATACTAAACATATTGCAGAACTGATATGTACTTTAAATCTTCTCATCTACTCCACTACAATCACCCAAAGGTAATTCAACAAAACATGTGTGGGAGGAACTTGACAGCCACACTTTCAAAAAGAGCATAACAAGTTAGACACAATGTGGTGTTGCTTCAAGAATTGCATGGAATGTGGCCACAACCACATGAAATTTGGTTAAGGGGGATCTGGAATTGTAATTTTACAATAATGGAACTTACGTTGTTTTAACATGGCCTACTAACTATGTATTATTTTTCAGGCATCAATAAGGCAAAGTGCATAGCTTCGTACATTGTATACAGTTGACATTGCTTGACTTTGTTTATACTTGACCTGTAATCACCTACAGGAAATAGTTACTTGCTTTTTCCGGAAGGTTACTAGTCAAAAATTGACAAAGGTCGTGGTTGTGTAACAATTTAATGGTACCTAAGAAGGTAATATGTGTGTCATGCCTGCTAGGGAAAATTTTGAGAAGTCTCCTTGTATGGATATTTGTTGGATGACAATTCTGTTATGTTGGTAGAAAGTAAAAAGTGGATGTGACAAAAGAAGGTAGAGTAGTGTGAACGTGTTGTAAAGCTGTGTGCAAGATGGGATTGTAATATGAAAAAAGATTAAAGATGGGCTTATGTGTTAGGCGTTAAACTGGTCGTTTTATTTAACAGGTTATGGGCCCAGACGTGTAAGACAC
>PNEQ01053467.1:0-42479 GCA_003012365.1 Medauroidea extradentata
GAAATTTGCCTCACTTTGTGTCAGTGACTTGTGTGCACGTCTGCAGACTTGCTTCACGGTCAGAGATTGGATATTTTGACATTCGTGTGTCGTGGGGTTTTACACGCAAATCACAGACGTGTGGTGTTACAGTAACCTTATTGTGATTGGTACAGTCAAATGAGAAACGTCACAGTTCAAAGGCACGCTGCCAATATATTTGAAGCAGAACTGCAGACGTGCACATAAGGCACTGGAACAAAGTGGGGCAAAATTCTTTTCGCGAAAAGTTCATGTCTCTACCTATAACTACCGAAACTCTGCACACCGCTCGGCGGGCAGGGTGGCAACCTAGGTAAACGTATTTAGCGCATTCAGAGCCTAGAAGTGTGAACACGATAAGGACGAGACAGAACGCACACCACGCCTTTCCCTAGCCTTTATGCTCAAGTTACTGAACTAGCGTGCAGTCTTCTTGCCGACAACGCGCCTGTATGAGACTTGCAATGGTAGCCTTATGATTTTATGGAGAAGTATTAAAGAAAAAAGTGTCCTGTACCCTGCCTATATAAATTTTACAACATTCTACGCCAAGATATTCACATCTGAAAAGGACCGAAAGATGTCCCATTTTCGCCGTTTTCGGCAGCTAGAAAGTATGTTTAAAGATGATGGCTTATCGCGGGAAAATTTGACTGTTTGCTGGATTTCCACGTACGTTTAGCCTAAGATTACTGGCATTTGCATGTACATGTAGCTGTTGCCCTATTTGACTGAGCCAATAAGAATTCCGCTCTTGTAATATCTGCAGACAACTACGGAGAGTCAGATGTGTATCTCGGAATCATTACTGAATCATACATGTTGCGAGAAACTACAGTCTTTTCAAGGGTAAGAAGGTGCAAAAATGTTTCGCGATATACCGTCATCTTTAAATATGGTTTAATGAGTAGAGACGGGAAATATTCGCGGGTTCAGTGACCTGTAGGCTAGCATCCAAGAATATCTGTGTACTCAAGCATACAACAGCAGTTCATTAGCTGCTCGTTGACACAGGGAAATGAGCCGTCATTCGCTGTTATTGGTTCGTCAACTTCAAGACGACGTCAAATAAGTCGAGGGCCATTTGCGAAGGTTACACGATCTTACAGTTGCTGGAAGTCGAGCTTGTGTCAGAACGAAAACGCGAATTTTTCAGGTCTCTATTAATGAGCAGTAGTGAAATTAACACGTGTGTACAGACGTGTAACGTTCTTTAAATGGTATTCCTAAGCTGACGTTACCAATGTTCAATGAGCAGTTTTGTAATAATCTGGTAACGACCAATGCTATGCACACGGCTCAGCGGGCAGGCGGCCACATTTAACGAGGTTCCAGACGCGTTCCAGGAGATGCGTGGACGAAGAGTGTTGAGGATCCTGAGTCCAGAATCCGAGCCCGCGGTGTGCGGTTACGGTCGTGGAAACTATCAAAACATTCTGTGGAGCGCGGGGCCGTAAAAGTTGATATACTGCGTGCTGCTGCAATGACGAGGATAGGAGAGGGTAGAGGGGCTGACTGACCAACTTTCCTTTCCCCACTGGCTGGCGGGCATACCGGAGCTGGTGCGCCGGGAAACGAGAGCGAACAAACGCCCGACATCGACCCGCCATTCATCACCCGCTGCCTTGCCGAGCCGCAGAGAAGCTGAGGATGCAGAAGCGAAACTACGGAACTTCGCCGTCAACTCAGCACATTTCACAACCGTCTTGTCAATAATTTATTGTCGTCTCAACGTTAACTTTTAAGTATGGTGAAAGCTACTCATGATTTTATTTATTTCTTAATTTATTACCGCTTAAATGCGCAAACAGTGGAGAGACACCTTATCGTAATAAAACTCTTAAAAAATCGAATATCTTAACAATTGAAATAATAAATTATTCTGACAAAATTATTAAATATATAGACCTACTATACTTACACACAAAAATAAAATACATAATACGTACACTTATATACAGAAAACAGATACAACCACATAATACGCACACCATGTTAATTCAAGGGCAAAGTAGAGACGAAAATGTTAGTAGCAAAGTTATTTACGATGAGTATGACATTCTACATATGTGGCAACATAGCACTGTAGTTAGTCCCCTCTTGCGATCCACAGATATCTTATCTTACTCCTACTGTTCTGACCTGCATATTATGGGCGCAGGTAAAATCCCGAGTACTTCAATCATTATTTACGTTTACATAACATAATATCTGAATGTGGAGCGCAAGAACACACTTGCTCCGTACAGGGTTGTCACATTGTGCAAGTTTAATGTCGTAAGAGCTGGTGATTTTTGGTGAAAAGAATTCCGCAACAGTTTTTTTCAATGCCTTGTATGTGCACATATGTAGCTCTGCTTGATGGTCGGTGATTGGCTGTTTTTAACTCTCAGCGTCTAGGGTCCTACCCGCAAATCACAGACGTGTGGTGTCGCAGTTACCTTGTTCCTGTTGGCACTGTCAAATGAGCCACGTCTGTGCAATAATTAGAGGTACGTCAATTTCGCGGATTCACCTGGCAGCAGCCTAGACTTGTTAGTCCTATACACCCACTGGCCACAATCGATTATCTATTGGTTTATAACCGTACAGGCAGGTAGCAAGCGATAGCACTTCGCATTATTTCTTATTTACTACTGGCTGGCAGTAGTCAAACGCGTTTCGTAACAGCCACCAGCAAGTCACAGACATGACAATGAAGTATACATTATTGGCATTCAACCTGACCTGGAATGTATCTGCGAAATTTACGTACCTCTAGCAATAATACATTCTGCCAGTAACCATGAAGCAAAGCTTCATATGCGTACATAAGGCTTTGTAACAAACTGTTGCAGAATTCTTTTCGCGAGAAATCGTGGGCTCTAGTTGTCGTACAGCACTGTAGTACTGGATTTATGTCGCTAATTTATTGCAAGAATCGCGTGGTTTGCTGTTCATGTGGTTACTGAGGTAAAAAAATAGTTTGATGTGATATTAATATTTACTTTATTTGTTATTGTTTGTTATATATAATAACATAAACAGCTATCCACAAACTAAAAGTTCCCAACAGTATAGCACTGTGAATAAAGAATGGATACACACAGAAAGGTAATGTGATGACACTGGGGAAGAATTTAAGCACAAAGTTTTCAAAAGGTTGCATTAACGTGGACCGCAATAGACCGAATCGAATAAGTAGCGTAATAAAGAAAATATCCAAGTTAAAGCATCTCACTTCTGATTTGATAGGCTCCTGAACCCGTAAGCGTTTATAACCTCTGAGGATGACATGAGGTAAAGCCCTACAGTGAATAAATGACGGATTGAGAATGGTTGGGGTAAATGTTAGTAACACGAGTAACCCGCTGGCCAACGTCGAAACAACAAGAGAAATACCGGGACCGGCAGACATAAAAAGCAATTTTAAATATTTTTAATAGGGCTGAAAATCTAGTTTCTTATAAGAGTGCTGAATTGTTAAACTTAACAGTGGTGTGGTGTAAAGTGTATTATTTTTCCTCGAGGAAATGCAAATGTAATAATCGATAAATTGTATCTTTAAAAAATAGTAATTGGCTGTAACTCCAAAGTAACAAACATTTCAAGAGCAAACAGAGACGTTCCTTAAACTTATCTAAATTACTTTCAAGGTGGAGCAGTGGTGAAACACTCGCTTCGCATTCGGGTGGTCCCGAGTGCCATCCCAGGCACCGGATATCCTAATTTCAGTTTTCCAGGGTTTCCTGAAATTACTCCAAGCGAATACTGGAATGTTTTTTTTTTTTTGTTTTTTTTTTTTTTTACAGGCCTTGGCTTTCCACTTTCCCCAAGTGTACCTCTGCCAAGGCACATAAAAAGGTCAGAAACATGTTTAAAAACTAATATTCACTGAGAGCATGTAACGGATTCAACTACAATGTCTAAAATCACGTATAGCCTACTAGACTTCGGAACAGCAGGAAACCGCACAATAGTTCCAAGAACTTATTCCTTCAGTGTGTCAGGTACCTGACTGCGATATAATATGGCAGGGTCTAATCACAATTAATTCTGAGACAGGGGAAGTTGAAATACGAGCTTGTGAAGGCAAGTTGAACACAGGGATTCTCGGACGCGGTGCAATCTCGTCAATAGTGTTAGCGTAACAAGCCAAGGGCTACAATTTTGAAGTTATAATTAGGGCGAGGAAGAGAGGGCTGCTGAGTTATGGCTGTTCTCGGAGGTCCTAGGCGAAGGGAAAGATTTCGGTCAGTGTGGCTCCCCCACCCTCAAGTAGTTACCGTCTACCCTTGTTGCGCAGCACAGGAAAACAAGCAGGGAAATTTTATGTTCAAATTTCCTTCCTTCCGGCCGCACTCGTAACTTTTATTTATTTTCAACATTTATTTTCCCCGTAGCCAAGTTTGCGACAAATACATAAATTGTTAATTACCTGTAGTAAGTTTATACTACATTAGTATTGCCGAAACTAAAAAACTAAACTAACTAACACCATTAAAAATTTGATAAAGTTAAGTTATTTTTTGTGTTGCCATTTACAATTTGTGGACATATGAATACTTTCTTAAGCAATGTCCCATGAAATTGCAATCTTGAACGCAAAAAAACTTCCACGATCACTGTGCTCTTGCAGTAGAACCTATTATTTGGGTTGCATTTACTTTTTATTGCTGGTCGTTCAACAGTTCAGTTACAAGATTAGTGAACTAAACAGTAGTGTCCATTATAGGCCTACCTGTTATTCTTGTACTGTTGTACCAGGATTATAGCGTTTCTCCCATATTACTCTGTCAATTATGGCAAGGCTGGGCGAATTTAGTAATGTTTAGTTTCGTTAATCAGCGTACGTCTTCTACAGTTCGTTTATTATGTGACGATAGAATGCTACTATGCTTGCTGTAATTCTCGTCCTCTTGAAACGTCACGAATGTAGTCCTGTTTTATAAAACAGACTCTGTAATCGTTCACAAACTATAGCTTATGGTATACTAATTTACTATGGTTTATAGGTATTTTTGCTAAATATTTATTTGAACTGTAGGATGGATTTTTAAGTCATCCTGATAAGCATAAAAAGCTGATAGATCAACGTCGAGAATGCTTCCAAAATTTTTTTCGTTTGCTAACTGCATTAGAGGTTTGTCACTTTATTTGATACACAAAAACAATCAATGTACGTAATGAAATATTCTGTAAAAGATGTGTATAATGTAGTCATTCTCGTCGAATTAAAGTAGCGATATCTAAGAACTTTTATCTCCGAAGAGTACATCTTGCTGCAAGCTAAGTGATGCATTTCCCCACCATATGCTTCTTGATTTGTGCTGATGCCCGTAGTAAATATAGCTTACCCGCGTCTATTTATATAGATGCATAACTGCTATTTTTGCGCTTGCGAATAAAATCGCTTGATGCTATATTTTATGTGTTGCGATTCATAGCGAAATATAAGAAGTGTAAGGTATTATGTTATATTTTCTATTCCATGACATATCTACGACACCAATATAAATCACATATTAATATATATATATATATATATATATATATATCTCTTCGAGGTTAGGGATTTTCTCAGCACGCTAAAGGCAATATAAAGAATAAGCCTTACGGGTGAAAATAATTTGCACGTCAACAATAATACGGCCTTTAAGCGCGAACTTAATAGGAGCGCATTGTTTTGTTTTGTTTTTACAGTTGATGAGCAAACTTTTAAAACCAGACATACATACTTAATCAGAATGTACAGGAATGTAAAAAAAAATTTTTATGTTTAGATACTAACGGAAATGAAACATAGTGTATTAATAACTGTTCGTTATTTTAGTTGCCAAAATAATGTTAATAAGTACAGCACATGTAGGTAAAGTGTTGAAGCTCGTTATTAAATCAAAATGGTCGTACATTGTTTTGGTTAAACAATATAAACATTATCTGGCTTTAAATGTTATTGACTAGTCATATGCGGCATTTCGTAAAAACCAACAGCTACGCCTTACAAAACATAAAAACTGCTGTGTCATTGGCAAGAATACACAATTACAGTGGATAGACATGTCTCATTGTAAATGAAAACATATTATTTTACCTGATTGTAAAGACACATAGTTTTTTATTTGGCTACATATTCGCCTAGAACTCACAATTTTATAGAGGAAATATGCTTAATTCATTATCAGATATCTATAGAAATGTCTGGTTGTGAAAACATGCTCCTTTGTTTCTATGGGGTTAAGCGATGTCCTTAATATTTTATTTAGGAAAATTATGTCGTAATGTAAAACAGATGGTTCTCTGTTTTTATTTACGAATCAGGTTGGCAGTTTTGGATAGATCAGTTTGAAAGTTCCGTATTTACGCATTATTACTAGAGCCCACGATTTTTGGTGAAAAGAATTCTGCAACAATTTGTTTCAAAGCCTTATGTGCACATATGCAGCTCTGCTTCGTGGTCAGCGATTGGCTGTTTTAAATTCTCAGCGTCTCGGGGTTTTACCCGCAAATCGCAGTAACCTTGTCCCTGCTGGCACTAGTCAAATGAGCCACGCCTACATACTGCCAATACTCAAGAAGCAGAGCTGCATTTGTTCACACAAGGTATTGAAACAAATTGTTGCAGAATTCTTTTCACCAAAAATCGTGGGCTCTAATTATTAGAGACAGGAAAAATTCGCTTGTTCACTGACCTGTAGGCTAGCCTGCAAGAATATCTTAGTATTCAAGTAGGCAGAAGTTGCTGATTGGCTGCTCGCATACGCAGTGATACCACATTATCACAGAATATTTAGGAATACAGAAGTGAAATAGCCAGTCACACACGCCAGCAAAATGGCTTCTCTGGCCAGTAACATGTTGGAAATGCCTGCCGCCAATCAGCGTAAGATGGCTTCCCAGCTAGCCGGCGGTAAGGCCAATAGGAAACCTACAGTAACGTGCAGGAGCCAAACATACACGGGGTTGGAATCAACAGCATCGGGCAGCCAATAAACGACGGAGTTCGCTCGTATCAAATGAGCCGCCACGTGTATCACTAGGGACCCCTTGTTTTACGCGAAAATAATTTTGCCCCAGTTTGTTTCAACGTCTTACCTGCACATCCGCAATTCTGCTGCGTGGTTATTGGCAGCGTGTCTGTGGGAAGAGCCGTACCTTATTTGACTGAGCCAGTTACAATAACGTTCCTGCAACACCACACATCTGTGATTTGCTGGTTGGATCCTAAGGCTCCTGAGAGTTAAAATATCCAATCACTGACCATGAAGCAGAAGTGCAGAACGTAAGGAACCGAAACAAAGTGAGGCAAAATTCTTTACGCAAAAAATACGGGTACCTATGTATTACTATTTAGTATGCGACATGACTGAGCATGCATTTAGTTGATTCTTCACTTTTGCCTCAGCGATCTCCAGAATGTGCCAAATGTGTCAAACAGCAATTGCGAAAGTGACACGAACTTAGGCCTACAGCTATTTGAAATCTAGCTTGTGCCGAAATGAAAACGCGAATTTTTTTAGATTCTATCCACTACAAAAGTTCCGAAAAAATTTTCTTAAGAAAAGTGTGGGGTGTATATTTTTAACATAGTTACTTAGCGAGAAATTGGGAATAAGTTTGTTTTACCATAACACGCGTGAGACACTGCATCCCGGCTCGTACACAACTACAGGCGAAGACTTCTTTCGGACCCGCTTTAATACCATACCTGCAGAGTAACTTTCCATTTTTTTTAAATCTAAACTGCTGAACATTAGCTCTAAATGGCAAGTGTTTTTTTTTCTTGTAACGCGACGTACTTCACCACTGACCTCTCGCAACTCTTTCATGGTAGTACTGCAAGCATGGTCATTACACAAGATTTAAGAAGAGACAGAAAGCGAGCCGCTTGTCGTGGTGTGAATCACGTAGAAAAGAATAACAAGTGTAGCGTGAAGTCCCAGGCTGAAAATTTTATTCAACAAACACGCAATTAGCATATATTCACAAAATTACCGACCCTGCTAATGTATGATTGGACAATTTTCTGTGAAAATTACAATTTGCTTTGAGGGAAGGCGAAGAAGAATGCGCTATTAAGTGTTATCAAGACAACAATTTACGATGTCAATTAGCTAGCCTGACAACTAACACCCATGCCGAAGAACTGAACCAAGCGGTGTGACCAATACAAATTTCAATTTTACCATGAACTCAGTAATAACATTCTTCAGTTAAATACGTCTATTACAACATTAAAGAATGGTGTTTTATTTCTGTCCTGTATTTTGGCGAAAGAGAAATTGTTTTAGTAAGTTAATGTAAAACAAAGGTGTAGGAAATTTATTTCTAAAACTTAACATGTTTATTTCCATATATTTCAAGGAATTATATGACTTAAAGTTCTTCACAAATTCGGTTAAAAATTACGGGTGTCAAAAAGTTTTATTAAAATAAGTCATTAATAAAAATTTTAATGACACGTGATGTATAAAGGTGCGCTAAATAATACATGAATGGAGTATGTTAGCCAACGTGATAAACCGCAAACGGCAATCATGAATAACATGTGTGTGTGTGTGTGTCTGTCTGTGTATATACAGGCTGTCCCATAAGTCCGGTCTCATATGGCAAATAGAAATTGGTGAAATATGAAATGTTTTAATAGTGTTGTAGTGTAATGAAATGTTATTGTGAATAACAACATTACTACTACATGCCGCTTCATCCCACCGACCATGTTACATCGTGTACAAAGCAATTTGGACCATTGCATACGCATGTGCAAAATACATTGCGACCATCAATTTGAGCATTTTCTGTTTTAATGACACGTGGAAGTGAACACACTGCTGTTGTATTACGCCAACACACTACAACACTATTAAAACATTCCATATTTCACCAGTTTCTATTTGCCTTATGAGATCGGACTTATGGGACAACCTGGGTGGTCAGTCTTATTTTTGTAGTAGGCGGACTGCTTTAGCACTGGTTATCGCATGGTTTATATTTCGGTAATACTTAACAAGTAGTGGTTTTATACAACACCGTTTTCAATATTTTCAATATTTTGAAGACAAAATAATTTATTAATTCTAATTTCAAGGTCGGATATCTCCCTTTACGAATTAAGCCGTAGTTTAAGTTGCACTGTCAGCACTTATCGTAAAGATTCCATTTCCGAAATCTTTGAGGTGAATTTCTGAACAGTCTATATAGGCTATAGGCTCTGATTTTAGCTTCTTCCGTAACCGTGCGAGCTTTAAGGGGCCACCCAAGATACGTTGTGTTTGTGCACGTGAGTGGTAAGGTTGCCGTTGGCCGACGTATGTAATGCATTATCGCCTCTCCGCGCAAGCCTCTTTTATGGCGTGCAGTGCTTTGCTATTATCATTTTTCTTATGGGACTTTAAACGGTGACAACAATATTTTATTTGTGGCTAGCATAGAGCAAAGCCTGACGCTTGTTTCTTTGTGTTTTCGAATCTTGTAGCAGATACGGCTGTGTGTAAACCCAATTTTTGGCTTTTTGAGGGGCCCGAAAAGGATGTTTTAAATAAACGTGCTGAATTTTTGAAATTATAGTGACGTAGTTTGAAATGTGTGTTCTTTTCGTAGGTCTACAAATAATGCGCGTTTAGTAGTTTCGGTAAAAAAAAAAAAAGAATAAACGCAACTCGCTGCAACGCATTTCAAGTAAAGGTACGGAGGCCCCTTAAACTTGTACAAACGATGTGGTAATTCTGCCCACATCGGCCGCACCGCTGATCAGAAACCCACGTTTGCCGCATTCTCAAGTTTCCATGCTATCGGATCTCGGGATGACGGTTTACCTTGCAGGACACAGTCCTGTGGGCGGTCATCTCGTGGGAAAGTCGTGTAGGACACAGGGACCATCTTCGTAGACAAAATCAGGAAGAAGGGAAAAAGGAACACGGCGTAAAACACACCGCGACGGATTGCAAGAGACAGAGGTATAAGAGAGACAGGGAGGGAGTGAATGTGAGTGAGAGAGAAGTTTGTCTTCGAAGAAAAACGATCACCTAGGGTCGGGCGTGCAAGACAAAAGCATAGTGGAGGCGGGAAACAGAAAGATGTCCCGTTTTACCTGAAGACCAAGAGAGCGAAAGGACAAAGAAATGACACAAAAACGCAGAGATGTGTAGGGTCTACCACGCACGCATTGTGTCGTTGAAAAGAAGAGAGAAAAAAAACTGTCTAAGGGGAAAAAAATAGGCCCATCGCAGAAAGTACTAAATGGACAAGGAAATATTCGTCAGTTCTTCCCCCGACCTTACCCATTCCCAAACGTCCGAAACGAATTCAGAGTGTTTCTGGCCTTTCTTCGGAGAACTGGCGCCGTTTGCGATTGTTGGTTTTAACTTGTCGCCAAGGGCATTCTTCAGCCCTCGTTCCTGTCCCGGTGGGAACGAGGGTACCTCTGAAAGACAAGCGAGGGCCTGAAAGAAACGGGTGGGGACGCCCTCTCCCCGCTGGGACCTTCTGATTGGTTACGTCTGTGGCCGATCCGCGACCGCTGTTGTGTTCGCGCCTCTGCGGTCCGGAAGACAATTTGTAGGACGGTTGAGGCGACTATAGAGGCGGCACGGTGTGTGAGAAACAAGAAGAGCCCACATTTGTAAGACACTGCCTGTTTATTGTCGATCCCTGTATCTTCTGAAACAACGTTATTGATCTCCGTCCTATAAAAATCAGCCAAGTTATAAAGGATACCGGGCTAAATGCGCTAGTTTAATAGCGAATATGCCACTTCCTCGTTTAGCATAGTTTGCGATAAATTTTCCAACATTAGAAAGCAGCAAACAAACATAAACTTTGACAGTGACTTGCCCAAAATCTTTGGTTGGCTGGTCTTTCACATTACGATTGCGGTGGCATATGAAACAACATTTACTTGGTATTTTAGTGACACTTGCCAATGTTATACAGTATGATATACATTTAGATGCACTAGAGTACATGTTATTGTTGCATATCCTTGTTACTTTTTTTCGGAGCAAATGTTTATCCAGTAGCTACGTTATTGAACCTACTATTCTCAGCCAATAAAATCCATCCGTACAAATAAGCTGCGTGATACACGCTGTAAACGATGTACATAATTCCTTACATGACAGAAAACACGTGACAGCGGCTTTGTTCATTCAATTAAATGCGATGATTTTTTTCTGGGTACCCCGTCCTGTCCCTCCCCCCTCCTTTACGCAACTATAGGCCTGGCCCCATATAGAGATTTATGTCAGAAACTTTCGCGGGCGCACACATAGCTCACCCTAGTTTCATCTCAATGGGACGAATGGTGTACGAACGCATACGTTGCAAACAAACAAACATACACACATTAAATTTTTTGTATATAGCGATAGCAAGAAGTAAGTCTCTTTCAGTTTTAAACTCAAGTCCGGAGTCCAGCTAAAACTGTTTAAAGCGCTTGCCAGGTCAATGATTTCAACTTGTCAGATGAGGTTCGCTTGTTTTACGATACACCCAACGAGTTACTGGAACTTCGGTTCTCGGTTTCGTGACTGTCATAACGAGTACTTGGTGACGACGGCTCCGTAGGCAGACAACAATAAAGTGTATTACAATCTCGTTTCGTTTTGCCTGACACCGCAGACACGCGTCCTACATAGCACTGATAGGCACGAAGTATTTTGGTAATCGAACCGACATTAAACTGTCTGGAGAACGTAATGGAACGATTCTTCAACTTACGAAAGAGGGTCTGCCTAGTATTCGAAAGATTGCAGTTTCGATAATAATAGGCTAGGCTAGGGGTGATTATTCTCTCGTGGTTCTCAGCCCCATTAAGGAGTAATTATTGGAACAATTTCTTAACACTTTCGACACTGGGCTAAATAATAGAGCTATACTTTCCTCAAAAAACAAATTATACGAAATAGGTCTGCACGCAGCTGCAAAGAGCTGGTCAAGTAATTGGGAACCGCGTTTTGCTTTCGTCATACCGATATTTCATTTGTCCTCTCCGAATTCACTAGAACAAAATAACAATTGGGTAGCATACTTTCCAAACTAGGCTAATCCGGATATACGACAGTTCCGGCCACAGGCAATCCGGCACTGACTCGCAAAGCTGCAGGGAGTTTAAACATTTGTATACAGCCAGTGACAATTGCGGACATGTACACCTATCGTTGGTTTGTTGACGCACCACAACCCCCACCCCTTCCCACCCCATCCCACGCGTCTTGCGCGAACGATTGTTTATCGTTCAGTCCTGTCTCTGTTCCCTTACGTGAAACATTACGTTAGCATGGAAGTTATTGAAACTGAGAAAAGGATGCCTGCAATGCTTTATGGTGGACATGCCTATTGAAAGAAGCGTACCAATGCAGATGGGGCTGTGACGTGGGCTTGCTTGCAAGAAAGAACTAAAAACTGCAGGGGAAGATTAGTTAGTAGGAATATGGAAATTTTGTGTCAAAACACGAATGTATTCCAGACATTGCTAAACTTGACGTAATGAAATCTGTATTTAAAGCCAAGAAAAGAGTAAGAGAAGAATGTGTTGCCGTGGCAAAAGTGTACTCTGACGAAATGGGCACTTTAAACGACAAAGGATACGAATTCGTGACTGCATTACCACATGCGTCATCAGTTAAGCGGACATAAATACCAGGCACAAGGGTCATTGGCAGAACCTACTGAACGTCAGGATGTTGAGTTATCAGAAGAGGGTTTAAAGATGAGCGATGACAGTAACTTCCCTTTAGCAGATAACGGGAGAGAAGACAGAATCATTGCTTTCGCTGGAGACAAGGGGAAAGCGTGCCTCAAAACGCAACGTCACTTCTTCATGTATGGTCATTTAGAAGCTGCAGCTAGCAGTTCGCACATATCTATACTATTCATGCCGAAATAGGAAACAATGAAAAAGAAACAAATGTAATTCCTGTTCTTTTTGCTTTGCTTCCAAACAAGATGAAAAAAACATGTATTCGCCTGTTTCGGTTGGTGATGGAGATAATTTCAGAGTGGAATCCCAAGACAATAATCGTGGATTTCGAGTCGGTGGCCATATCAGCGCTCCAAGAAGTGTTTCCTTCGGTTGATATCAATGGTTGTTTCTTCCACATGAAGAAGTGTCTGTGGAGGAAGGTGCAAAGCACAGGTTTAACGAACGAGTATAGAGAAAACGATGTGTGCAGCTTTGGCTTTCCTAAAACCTGAAGATATATGCGAAGGATGGCTCATTATCCATGGAGAAGCACCCTCAAACTCAAAACTAGAAGAGTTCTTTGAATACTTCATAAACCAGTGGCTTGAAAATGAAGCCATACCTGTGCAGCTATGGACTTGTTATAAGCGAAGGCATTGAACTAATAATGCAGTAGAGGATTGTAACAATAAAGTTAATGTGTGTATTGGTAAACCACACCCGAAGTTATAAGACGTAATAGCTTGCCTGAAAAGTGAAGCTGAAAACACCAACATTATGTACATGAGGATGGAGCTTAACTTAGAAGGGAAAAAAAGAAAAAAATTGTACGTAAATATCGATGAAAAAATCCGGAGAAGCTACGAAAAGTACGAACACACTGGGGACTTGAAGAAACATCTCAAAACCATAGCCTACGTACAGAATTTAGATTGAAGTTTCAACACTGCCAATGCGTTTTCCCGTTGCTACGCAATGCAAACATTAATAATAAATATAAAAATCTAAAAATAAAAACAAATGAATAAAAAAATACAAATAAATTGATTTTAATTACACCAAAGTAGTTTTCACTTAAAAGCCAAAATATACTGACTACTTTGCCAGTCTCAAGCCTGGGAAAAGTGTGAGGGGAATCAAACAAATTAACTCCCTTCCCCAACCAACCCATCTCTTTATTCCCCGTCCGTGAGATGATTATTTGGCTGGCCGGAATTGTCACTGAACGTGTTTGTTATTCAGATGATGTTTACTGGCCGGAATTGTCACTGTACGTGTTTGTTATTCCGATGATGTTTACCTGTTGGCCGGAAATCTTGTTGTCCGGAATTGTCGCTGTCCGGAACTGTACTGACACCGACTAATCCAACTTATCCAGTTGTAGAGGAAAGTGAAATATCTCGTATTCTATAATATTTAATAAGAAGAAGATTTGGTTTTTTTTTAATAGGACATTAATATAGATTCTAAGACCAGAGTTTATACTCGTGTATGTCACGTAGTCTAGCAAGGGATTTCAGGTTTTTGGTCATTTCTAGTTTTGAATGTTTGCTCGTCAACCACTGTTTATAGTCCGCTGCATTGGTGTGGGTGAAGATTAGTTGATCAGCAATTAGCAGCGAGTGAGTTTTTCTAATGTGCTGAAGGATGAAGTGATAAAATGATGAGCAGCGCAGAAATGAGGAGGCGGGGGAGCGCGAGAGCCTATAGTCATAGTCAAGTACTATTCTCACATGCATAAATCCGTTTCAGCCACTCCGTGAATCGAAAACAGATCTCCTTGGCAGCCAGGGCCAAATAATCCACAGATCGACTAGGCGCGAGCACACGTGAATTTATTTGGTTTATTTGCACCAAATTGAGGAAAGTAGTCTTATTACTTAAGATTGTACTTCCTCGATATATGCACATATCATTCGCAGATTAGTGTTCAAGTGTGTTTACTTTAAAATAAAACTGTAACTTTTTAAATATGGTCACTACCTTGAGATTTTCATCTCGACAAAGGACAAAAAAAAAAGGCGTGGCATAATAAGTAAAACAGAAACAAATATACTGTTTAGTTTTACATTGTTTACAGTTTTCAGACAAATTTTCAACTATTACGTAATAAATGTAAGTAAAGGGACTTATAGCTACATGCTACAGCATCAATTGCGTGCGAACAGTTAGTACGATGTCCAGGAACAAACATATAGCCTAATAAGCACACACCACGCGAATTCTGGGCTAAAGTGGAGACAAAAATTTAACTGGCAAAATGTTGTAGGACGTCATTTTTGGCGCACGATGTGGCAACACTGCACAGAGATAGTCCCATTTTGCTCTCCACGATCAGGTATTATCTCATGTATGTTTCGTCGAGTAGGGCCTAAACATAGGATAATATTTGGACTGCTCAGGATTTTAATCTGGACCCGTAATACGCAGGTTAAAACAGTACTAGAAGATGAGTAAGACATACACCCATGTGTAGTGCAAGAGAGGACTAGGTACACTGATGTTGCCACGCTATACATTTAAAATGTCATCGTACAAATTTTGCCAAACAACGTTTTTGTCTCCAACTTGGCCCACGATTCGCGGGGTGTACTTACTATGGGCTTGTTTCTGGACATTCTCAAAAGACTAAGCTGTGTTTTTGAGTTTTCAAGTTTTGTTGTTGTAGCAGCTGACGACTGATGCTAGTTATTGGGTTTTATTGTCTGTTATATTTAAGAAAAGCTATCGAGATTGTGATTTACAGTGAAAATTGTTTACCTAACAACCGTACGATACATGTAAATGGATACTAAAATTTGATACTCAAATCACTATAAAATCAAACGTACTTTTTTAAATTATGATAAATGAAATAATGTGTTTAAAGCGAATGAACTCAGAAATGTTGTGCATGTTTATTCGAATAATTTAGTGGGTCAATTTTTTCTACTGTGATTATTCTTTTAGAATTTATTACCTAATTTTAGGTGGTCGAAAAAAATGAGAGCCAAATTAATTTCACACATTTATATATTTAAAAAATTAAAATAGTTGCGTTTGTGTTGGATTATCAATTCAATTTTAATTTCTTAATTTTGTAATGTTTTAAATAAACATTTACGCAGCATTATTACTTGACTTTCTAACGAAGAAAATTAGTTTTGCATTTAAGACCCAAAATATGAAAAAAGATTATTATTTTTTAATTTGATGACATTTTAAAAATAATTCGTAAATTTTTGTAGAGGAAGTATAAGTAACTGTAAAGCAAATATCTGCCTACACGCAACTAAGAAGGTACTCACTTCAATATTTTGTGTACTCAGTCAAAGGCAAAGATCGTTAAGTCTTTGAAGTAACAAAGCAAAGTTAAATACATTCTATTTATGTTTGTTTTTCCTGTATTTTGGTTCGTATTTGTCACATTTGTGTTTATCCTTAGGTTAACGTAAATTGGTCTAATGATTGGCTTTTGTACGTAGACAATCGGTAACCACATAAACATTAGAATACTCCTCCTTACTTTCTTTTTGAGCAGGACTCTTGCCATACACTTTGAAATGCTTAAACATTCGTAATATCTGCTGCCACGGAACTACTTAAAAATAAAATTCAGTGTTAAATTCAATGTTGTACTTGAAGTATTGTAAAGGGTAAAAGTCATTCTAGAGTAAAATTGTCAAGAATTTTGAGGTTATGTACTGTTTAATAAACAGTACTAAAAGTTGACAAGAGGAGCTTATAAAAATAAATAATTGAATTTATTAAAAAATAATAATTTGAACAAGCATAAAAATATTATTTGGAGGCGTGGATATGCTGATCGACTGACGGGAACAATTGTTTGGTCAGCATTGAGATAATAAGCACGGTGCCATTTATTAACTTATGTTAAAACACCTCTTCTTCGGGAACAATAAACATCGTTGTAAATAATGGTCGTTTTCTTCACAGCTAGTCATGGTTTTGCTAGACGTTGATCCAATCAAATTTTAAAATGAAAATGCTTTGTAGTTTTGCATGTAGATGGAACCAGCCATACGCTTTTATACATTTACTTGGATTCTTATTCGCGTCGGTGGAACAAATAAAAACTATCTTTCCATCTCGTTATATTCCGGCCGTGAATGAGGACCACATTAATGTTAACGTTTTTATTCAAAGCGTAGCAAAAACAACCACTCCTCCCGCTAGTAGTTGCTAGCAACACTTTCTGGGGGATTTATTTAAAGAAGGACAGCCGTTGGAGCTATCTGGACGGAATCGCAGCCGCCTTGAGAAATGCTCTGAGAGCAGCCGCCCATTGCCCATTGTGAGCACGCGTTAATTTCACTCAAGTCCCATCGGCAGAGCCCCGAACAACAAGCGAGGCACCCCGCAATGACTGATTCCTGTTGTGACGTCTGCTGAATGAGTCCGCGGAGATAAAAAAAAATTAAGTTCCACCCGGGTCGGAAGCATTTCATTACTACGAGGGCCTCCTGAAAGTCATCGTGGAGAAACAATGACCCAACGCCGGAGAGAGAGAAAGCAACTTGAAAACAACGAAACAAAGACGAGACTGGACGATGTTATCTAGCAGGGCCACTTCGTCTGACACTTAGCTTTCCCTCTCCCCCTTACACTAGAATAAAAAAAAACATACGACCCGACAATGTATTATTCATTCCTTCGGTCTGTTACGGACGGAGGAGATAACGCATGTAAAGCAGGTCTCGTAAGCTACAAGCCAGCCGCGGTTTTAATGCGTCTCACCACATACATACCACTCTCATGTAAATCAATGAGTTTCCTCGGCTACGCCCTGATAAGTGAAGCATTTTAATGAAATAGTTATTAAGATATAGCTCTCAAAAAGGGGATGGGGTGGGATATGGCATTAACAGCGGGTACGACGGGAGCTTTGAAGCTTAAAAACCAAATACAAATGATTTATGCTAGGAAATGTTTCAGTTCGAGTCATTCTACAATGCTCGCTTCAGTTACATGTACCACCTAAATTCATGGCATGTCAAATAACGTTTCATCAAATTATTTCATAAACCTTGAATTTAATATAACATGTCAGATTTGGAATTACGCAGCTATGGGCAAACACACTATGAAGACATGACTTTCTAATTACAGTGTGTTTCTGAACATTTGCTCAGTTTCCTTTCGCTGATTAGGGCTGCACAGAAGTTTAGACATATGTTTAGAGTTAGGAGCTTTACGTATTACTACACATTTTTGAAGGTGAGAATACCGACTTCGTTAGAATTTTACACAAGGCGTGAGTCACGCTAAGTCGAAGGTAGTCGCTAATATCAGCCCTTGCAACGAACGCATCATGTGAGGTCGAAGCCAAACCACAATATGAGTGACGAACTCACGCATGTGCAGCAAGTAACATGTCGACACAAACCAATCAGCAGTTAGAGAAGTTTTTCAGTATCCAATGGTCATGTCAAAGAGCGAACTAAAACGGAATGTTTTGTACGCTCTACAAGTAATTGTCTGATAATTGTTCCTAAAACAAAGTTCAAATGAAACGGGTAATTAAAAACCAACCCACGTCCAGTAACAAAAATTGTCCAGGAGAAAAATAAAACCAATGTAGTAAGAACTGTGATGATCAGCTGACCTCCAATGGAGTAGAAAAAGAGAAAGTGTGGCTTTATTACCATCAGTCAATAAAACGCTGGTCATACTACAATTTGGTAGAAGTGGGGACTTGGGTAGTTTTTTAAATCACCGTCTCAGTAAATACAGGCTGCTCGGATTTAAATTATAATAAGATAAAAATTCATTACTAGAGACGAAACGAAGGTATTTTACTGTGCCTTGTCCCTACCAGTAGAGCAACATCAAATGTTCCCTAGAGGCCGAAAAAATTCGTGGGTTCACTGACATGTAGGCTAGCTTCCAAGAATATATATGTGCTGAATGTGATAGCAGCTGTTTATTAGCTGATAGCTGACACAGTCAAATGGGCCTGTGTTCAGTTACAGTTATATTATCGGTAGAAGATGTTTTATCGCGGGAGAACTTGACTGTTTGCTAGGTTTCAATGTACGTTTAACTTACGAAAAAAAAAAAAAAAGGTTTGGCTTTTGCTTGTAATTGGAGCTGTTGCCCTATTTGACTAAACTAATAAGAATTCCGCTTTTGTAATGTTTGAAGTCTATTATTGGTATGCAGACAGCTACGTTGTGTCAGACGTATACACCCAATCATGTGTACATGTCGCAAGAAACCTGTGTTTTCAAGGGTATGTTGGCACAAAAATTTTTGCGATATACCGTACTTTCACCATTTTCGGGGTTACTTTGACAATTTAACATATTAGTTTTTGGGTTTTCTGGTAAATAAACAGATAATCTGAGCCGAGTATTTTAAATAATTCCTTTTATCCTTATAGCTAATGCTTGAAACTTTCGTCATTAAATAACATAAGAACCAAAATTTTGAGTTGTCAAAGTTACCCCGCTAGGTCAAAGTAACCCCGGTTTACGGTACCATCATCACTAATTGGCTCAACTCTTTCCAGAAAGTGTCGAATAAGTCAACGGCCAATTATTACCATGATACAGGCCTTCCTGGAATTCTCGCTTGCGCCTTAAAGAAAACGCGAATTTTTTAGGTCTCTATGACTGTTGCTAGAAATTATGGTATATCGCGAAAATGTTTTGTGCCAACATACCCTTGAAAACACTGTAGTAATTTCAACACATATGAGTGGATGATGTACGTCTGACACAACATAGATGTCTGCAGACCAATAACAGGCATCTAACATTACAACAGCAGGAGTCTTTTTGGCATTGTCAAATAGGGCAACAGCTCCACGTACAAAAGGGAAAGCCAGTAAGTACTCTTCTGGTAAGCTGAAAGTACGTTAAAACCCAGCAAACAGTCAAGTTTTTCCGCGATTAACGATTATCTCTAACTATTACCTATTTAGTACACCATTAGAACTTCATGTTTCCCTAAGACGTTTATATCGTTACGTTTGCGAAACACGTGGGAACATCACCAGCTGGTCGCAGTTGAGACTGTTGCTGAAAACGACGTTGAAACACGCGTAACAAGATTAAAATTCTACGAACAAAAACATACAGAAAACCTGATTACGCATCTACACGGCCCCTGACACGCTCGTCGACACACGTAGACCAGGAAACAAAGGTTTCAACCCCCAAAAAAATGTGTTCAAAGCTAAATTTTGACACACTTACAGATTCGAGCATTTTAAATAAGATATCAAAACTTTAAGTTCAAAACCGTGTGCGTCATATCGAAATCGTGGAACAAAGTCATAAGTGACCCGTTAATGCATAGCTCTACTAAACTGCTGCCATGAAGCGTAACACTTGCCGTATTATTAAAACAAATAGTTCAAAATAATCTAGAAACCGTGTTGTACGTAAATATGTTGATAAATGCCAGAAAATGTTACACACCGTAAAACAACAAAGTGAAGGAACGTATTATTTTATCACAGTTGTGGAAATTAGACAGCGATTATCAGCAAATTTAATCGTCTAAGTAAAAAAATATTCCAGGTATATTTTGCTGCCCATTCTTTCAGTTTTATATTGGTATATCAGTGAACAAGGTAGCATATTTAATTGGCTCGCTAGAGCAGTCCGAGCGTCGCAGTGTACTTGGTTCGGCATGGCGGACAGGTCAAGCTACTGCACACGCCATTCCCTTCCGCTCGTTCTAAACATCATTGACAGTTGAATTTACGATCAAGGTGGAATTTTTCTTTGTTTTATATACTGTCTACAATTCATAAAATAATTCCGCCACTTTTAATCACCGATTTGTAGTGATAGTTGGTATTTTGACCATATAGTTCTACAATACGTACATTAAAAATTACCTTAAACCACACACACTGCTTTCCTAGCATAAAAATGCTAAGAAATCATCTAAAACAAGATTACGGCACAAAATGAGAAATAAGAGATGGCTATGTAACAACTCCAAATTACAATACAATCATCACTGACATTTTAAAATATGCTGAAAGTGTCTCACATTTTCACATACCGGTAGTATAAAAGTAACTAGGTAGTTTTGTGTTGTATTTTCATGTAATGAATGAAATATTGTTCGTAAACGACAAAACCTTTGAAACCTGTGTGGACAAATAGTCGTGTGTGACCTATTTCTCAAAACATTGACATAGAGCTTCAATGCGACTGTCGGTTACACTGGCAATCTTTGAATTTACAATAACTTCAGTTTAAGGACAAGACAGTGTTCGTTGAGTGTGCTGCCTACCAGAGTCGTGGCATGAGCAAGGATAGTGATTTACGGTGCTTTCATGTTTAATGATATCGCTATCGAGCAGAAATCATTTTCTGAATTAAGAAGAGGAGAATATTGCTATATGAATAAAATTATAGAGAAAAAATATGAGACGTTTTAGATTATTTTTATAGCACTTAACAATAGGCTCTAAAAATCTTGTAGCAGTGTGGGCCTCACCGAAAAGAGAAAAGTCAATGGTGGTATGTACCTAGGTAAGACAGGTACTGAGCCACGTAGAATATTAATTAACATAAAGCTTATACCGCTATCTTTGCTCGCGTCACGGCTCTGAGTTAGGCAACACTCTAATGATGGAAGTTTATTTTCAGAGAACTCTGTAAGCACTTGTATTTTATTTTACTTCAAATCATTTTTAATCGGATCACATACATAATCTTAAAATGACCAAGAGCTGCTTGAATAAGGAAACGTGCACGAAGTGATCTTGTATGTGCATGTCCTGAAATCACAGATGTGACATGTTGAAGCAAACCGCTGCCTGTGACTGTGTGCCCTACTGATTCCATCAAGAACATCAATATATGGAACCCTTCATATCGCAATCACATTGGCTAGCTATCCAGAAATATCACGTGTAATAATATCAACCTCCTTAATTTAAAGAGGTTTATGAAACATTACAAGGGTGCCAAACTGACCCTATTTCTATCATAGCACAACACAATGTTGTGTAGATTGCGCTTGGGTTTCCAAAGATCAAGTTAATGAATGGAAGAAACTAATTTTGCTTGCGTTGCGATGTCCACGCCCACTTTTAACGTTCGTAATCCAACCACTCTACGAATGGGATGAGGAAATATTTGTCCATGTTCCATACAGCCACAAATCCTCAGTGAATAATGAGTTACGACACGATGTGTTATTTCATTGATACGAACAATTTAAAGTACACGAGAACTTAGTATTTTTTAATTGGCACCTACGCAGGTATTGCCATTTTTAATGATTATATGTAATGTGCGAACTTTATTTAAATTAAACTTGGATGTCTTTAACACGTCACAAGATTTTATTTAAGTAATTTTATTTAATTCGATGGAATTTTTACCGTTTCTCTTAGTACTGAAATACAACTGTCCTGTCTTTCTTTTGAAATTACTATTTTTACCTCCAACTTCTGTTATTGTCATGCTATTCTATACATCTACATAATGTCACTTCTCCAGAACTGTCCATGAAACCGCACAGTTCTGTGAACGAAAATTGACTTTCATAGTTTTTCTTATTAAAAGGGCAAAGATTGGGAAGAATTAATTTTGGTTTGTGTTGATAGGACGACCGGGTACTGAAAATTTTATTTCGGCATAGATTTAGGCCATTCGCGAAAAGTGTACCGCAAAAATTGTGATACCTAGCTGCTGCTACAGCGAGATCTGCAACCTGGTAAAGACGGTCTGTTGCCTGGCGTCCACATTCATAAAGACCAGAATTTATCATCGAACAAAGGATACACATCCAGCCTTCTCCATATTCTTTAAATAAACGTGAGGTGTAGTAGCCTTTGTATTTTTTTTAAAATACGTAGTAAATAAATCGTAATTTACAAAAAGAAGTTAGTAAAATATTGTGAAAACATTTATCAGTTTAGGTACTACAACAAGAATGTCGTAGGTTAATAAAGCGGTATAACATTTCCGAATACCTGTGAGGACTACTGTAGTGGGACACATTTTTAGTAGCAGAGTGTTTGATGTAAAACAAAATAACCTTTCATGGCCTGTCACATTTTACAAAATATGTCATATTTTTGCAAAAAAATAAATAAAACATAAAAACCTTGAAAACTGGTTTCCAAAATATTTTTGGTGTAATTTCTACAAATTATTGTAAAATGTACGGGAATTAATTTGTAAATGGACACTCATTATTTATAAGTATGCAAAAATATTTGTAAATATACACACGTTTATGTATATTGATACGTATTTCGTGAAGTGTACAATATTTTTGTTAACTTACAGATTTTTTGGAAACATCTTACAAAAATGTTTTTCGTAAACGTGCAATATTATTTTACTTTGGATCCCAACAGTCTTCATTCAGTGCAACAGGTTTATCTCCTTTAAAAATAATCGTCTTTTCCATTGTTTTTACGCTCACTTGTACGTTTCACAATTTTTTTACTATTTAGCATAATCATATCACAAGTAACCGGCGACTTCCGACATTTTCACAATCACTGTATGAAGTATACCAACCTATATCCAAAGAAAATAGCTTGTTTATTTCCAGAGATTAAGGTAACAATATGCTACATATATTTTTTTTGTAAATTACATATTATAAGAAGAAAATTCAATGAAAAATAATGTAGAGAAGTTTTTACAATTTTCACGGAGAAATTAGGGTTCACTGAGACACCGACTACCAAAACTGCAATAACCTGTCATAAGACTGACGAGAATCGATACAGACCAAACAGTATAAATTTTTATGTCTAAATTAGATTCGAAATTCCCGGAGATACACGCACCCTTCCTGTGGTAGGTGCTTGACCTGTCCGCCGCCCGAACTAGGTATATTGCGACGCTCGGACTGCTCCAGTGATCCAACGAAACGTGCTAACTTGTTCACTGATATAAGAATATAAAACTAATAGAATGGGCTCAAAATATACCTGAGATGTGTTTTACATAGACGTTTAGGTTTACTGATAATCGTTGTCTAATTTCCACAACTGTGATAAAATAATACAATCTTTCACTTTTTTGTTTTACGGTGTATAGTTAACATAACATTTTTAGGAATTTCTTAACATATTTGCGTACAACAGAGTTTATAGATTATTTTGAACTATTAATTTTAATTGTACGGTAAATGTTACGCCTCATGGGACTGCAGGGGCATCATTTGGGGCCACAGGGGGGGGGGGCAAATTCCCCCCCCCTCCCTGGATTTAGAATTTTATGTCTATACATATATTTTTTGTATCTCTAAATTTAAATAATGCCAACTAAAGCACATAAAACTGAAGTTTTGTTATTAAAGCATCTAATTTATACATTCTTAATTAATAAAAAAGATGCAACAAGGTCACTGTCGCCGGAAAACAAAATCTTGCCCCCCCCCCTGGAAAAACCTGAAATGACGCCGCTGCATGGGAGCAGTTTAGTAGAACTGAAACTTCACGTCACGGGTCACTGCTTGACATGTTTGAAAATCCATTACAAAATATGTTTGTATTAAAAAATGTTTAAAATAGGCAAAAGAATTAAAAATTTCAGAATTTTTCTTTAGTACCAAAATATATTGTAATGTTTTTAAAAATATGTCAAGAAGTAGGCCTAGACACGTATATTCAGGATGAACTTTTTTAAATTTATTTTTGTTCGCTGTTTTTTGCGGCTTGTAATAACTAAAAAACGTGCAAATTTTGACTTTGAAGAGCCGTTGTGGGAAAACTATTTGAGCTTTTTTTTTTGTAAGAGTTAAATGTACTTAAAAGAAACGTCAACGAAACTAACATTATTTCATACAAATGTAAAATTAAAAATGTTTCCCTACTTACGGACGTCCATTATATAAGAATTATTTTAGTTCTTCTTACGTACAGCTTTGTGCTAATTAAAAAAAAACAGCAATTAGTACTAATTTATTTTGTATTACGCATTAAATTAAATTGGCAATAGGTGTATTTATCAATAATTGTAAACTAAGCAAATATAGTAATTGGGCAATGGTTCCAATCTCATACCCACACTTTAGTTTAAATTTGAGTGCGTATTACCATCAGTACCAGAGTATTCGAAGCGACTATGATAAAGGGGTCAAGCTTCCTGAGTGTAAATAAGCGGTGAGAGGGCGGAACTTCGGAGTTGAAGTTTGAAACGGCCGTGCCCGAGGAAAGGGCAGGCGGTCTGCATGCAAGCAGAAGTCGGGACACACTGGTTCCGGGACCCACTGGGTCCGGCGATGCCGCTTAGTCGAGGGAGGCGGGGCCAGTCAAAGCGAGGTCGCCAGGTTCCTCCCATTAGCTTGATTATGGCCTCCCCCGCGGACGACTGCAATTAGTAAATGAATTAATCAATTGATGCGTCGCCACCTGCGAGCGAGAAATTAAGGTCGGGCGAAGAACAGTTTCGCTCGTGCCCACGCAACGCCACCTCCCCTCCCCTTCTACCCAGGTAATGTCACGTGACCGTATCGCTCGTGACAAAGTCGTGTGTCCCACAGTCGAGCGTGCGCACTCTGACGTAATGATAACCTTCCTATGGTTGGCTGTCATTTATACAGCTTCTGTCACGTAGGCTTTACGATTCGTTGACAGCGAGGTCATATTAGACGGGGACACACAACTTTACACGACATGAACTGGGATAGGACACGGGACCACATTTACGCGGTTTTGTAAAAATTTTTAAACTCTCAAAGGTAGCAAATGTCATCAATCGATCGCACAGATTTACTGAAAATGGTTTTTTACGTTGTTTGTCGTTTTGTTTACGTATCAACTTTAATAGAATTTATTTCAGTCGGTATCAAAGTCATCTCTTCGACAAAGCGTTAGATATATTCTTAGTAAACTGCTTGACATTATTAATAATAAAATCCTTCAGTACTTTGTCATGCAGGAATCATTGCAAGCGAATTTTTGAAAGTTTACATATATTTCTCTTGCAATGATTCTGCACGACAAATTAATGAAAGATTCCATTATTGTTTATGTCAATAAGTTTATTAAAAATATATCCTATGGTTTGTCGATGAGAACATTTCGATAATTCAATTTAAGTAAATGTTATGGCTCAAAAACTGAAAATACAATAACATTGTATAACATCCCCCCTCCTGAAAGATAGTTTTTCACAAATATCTGTGACGGTTTGACGATATCTGCTTCCTTTGAAAGATTTAAAAAATAACGTTAAAAAACAGCGTAAGTAGTGAGTCGTAGACTGAAAAAGCCATCACATCATTCATTCGGAGCGATTTCGGAAATCCTCAAAATTAACGTTTCTTTAAATAACTATACTATTTTTGCTTTGAAATCTAACCAAGCCACATACTAAAAATTATTTTCAACGAATCTTTGGAACGGATTTACTATACCTGCTCTCAATTAAAAAAAAAAAAAAAAAAAAAAAAAAAAAAAAGGAATTTTTAAAATATATAGCGTGTCTTCGAAGCAGTTGCATTCAGATTTAGTTTATGTACTACGCTGTCTTAAGAATTTTACCTACATGTGCCTAGCTTATTTGTGCATTTAGGTCCAGCAGTCGTGTATTTCTATAATTTAACAATGCGTAGAAAAATATGCCGAGTGGTATAGGGCAACTGCAAAGTTTTGGAAAAGCAGATTTTTCATGAAAATGTGTATATAAGTAAGACTTCAAGTGGTGGAGTTTTATTGTCAGCATAACGCGCTCATTAGAAACATATTTTTTTAGAAAAATTAAAAAGAAACCTTAAATTAGAATTTTCGGTCCGCTGAATGTCCTAATTACCAACCGTTTTCTAAAACACACAAAAGTAGAATCATTCCATTCTTCTCAGAAATAAAATGCTGTGTTCACCGCTTAAAGCGCCATTCAAAATATAATAACAGTAACTCACTGCACATCAGTTGAATTGCTTGCTCATGTTTATTTATTATTTACTTATTTAACACATTTATTTATTTATTTTACTTATTTAATGCATTCAGCCATTTCTACGCTTAACCGTTATCATACACATACAAAACACTGTATCTTGTAAAATAAATGTAAACAAGTAGAAAAAAACAATGCATATAAAATGATACATAAGTCGCTACATTAATAATTATAAAAAATAAAAATTTGAAAGTTCTGAAATTATACGTCATATGCAATTTACTGAGAAGTTAGCCTAATACATTGTTTGAAAAATGTAACATTCTGTAAGCTAGTACAAAAACAATTCAGAAAACATCTTTATTAATGTAGCTATGATGAGCCTGCCGTTATATAGAACATAGGCGCTGAAAATGCATAACGTACTCCTGCATGTGGCACCCGTGGGGTTACATTGATTTTGTGCCTAACGCACACATGACTAGTCGCCAAAGTGCATATATAGTCGCGCACACGATGATGTCTGAACGCTTTAAGTCACCTCTGAGAAACTTTTACAACTAATGCGCGTTAAACTGTCGCACATTTATCTTCACTAGCGCACCAACATAAAATTATAGTGCTGCCGCTTGAAGTGTGGAGGCTGCAAGTACCAGTAAGTGTGCCGCCAGCCGTAAAGGCGAAGGTTTACGAGATTTGTGTCAGGATGTCAGCCTTATCATTGGGCTCGGGCAAAAAACGCTCCCTCGCTGGCAGACGAGCTCATTACAACACGCGGCGAACTAAAATTGCTGTTGGCTAATGACGAATAACGGACGCAAAACAACAAAGGCGGGCCAGGAAAGTACAGGAGAACACTGCAGATCGCGAGTGTAACGGCCGAACAACCTTTTGTAAAAAACGTTTGTAGATTTGAGCAACACTTTCGCAGGGGCACGCTAGAAATTAAGGGGAGTGGGAAGGTAAGATGTCTAGAGAACGACTGGATATTATGTTAGAGAATGTTCATTTGTGTAACACTGAGCGGTAGTATGATTTGCTTTCGAGTAAAAAACTAAAAACTGTGTTTATAAAAATACGGGACTGAAACAACAAAATCCATTAAAACAGTAATTTTTGTAATGTTTAGTACAATAATATCCTGGGCTCCATAATATCCGAATCTCACAAATATTCACCCTTAGATTTTAAAATAATTTTACTCTCCGAAAACCTCTGCGCGAGTGGTTTACGGATGAAAATCAAAACGCAAATATTTTTGAATTTCAGTTACTATAGAGTCCTAGACAATATCGTACTTAAAATTATGAAAATTACTGTTTTACAGTTTTATGTATTTAGTGGTTTCAACCCTTTTTTTTTAAATACCGTTTTTAATTTTTTACTCGAAAGAGAAGCATACTACCGTCCAGTGATACGTAAATAAACGTCCGCTAATATAATATCTGCTTGGCAAACAAATCCCATAGAATTGTAACGAGTAGTTCAGATTTTATCGAAGATTGATTATTCCAGTCGTACGCAAGACGTCATGCCTTTCCATAACCCTCAACGTGTCAAACTAGTGCAATTTTCGTATGAGAACACTTATTTTTGTCTGGGCCAGCGACATTAATCACTGATTAGCTTGTTGAACGCAATTATTTATTGCGTGTGTTGAAATGAGCTGCTTGAGAGCTGTAAATAAATTACGAATTCGCGTGTTTTAAACTGCTATTTTTCCTTACCTCAGTACAAAATAAAAGCACTTTCGTTACCACAGCAAAATTTTGTTTGGATATGATTCAATTCAAATAACTTGGCGGTGAAGGTATTTGGCTTGGGGTAACGAAATCTTGCATTGCAGCGAAGCAAATGTGGAATACATAAATTTTTTTAGGCACATTTACACCTAAAAAGTTTTCTTTGAAAATAATTTACTTTTCTTCGTAGCAGAGATAATATTTTATTTGAACATAACGCTGGAGTTAAAAATACCACAACTATCGTATCGTCACCACAAATTTTGCTAATACATTTTCTTAACAATAACACAATTTTTGTTACCTCGGCTGTAACTTTCAAATAAACATTTTATTTGCAGCCTAATAACTTTGCGTTGGCTCATAAATAAACACCTAGTTGTCGCCACGAAAGTATTTTTAGTGTGTAGTATTTCGTTATGTATAGCATATAAATGGAAATGGGATTTATACTTCTAAGCACTGTGACAATTTCGAAAATTTTGGATAAAGAAATGGTTACTGCATTGATAAACAAGCCCTTGATAACCTGGCCGTGCTTTAAAATTTACTTCCGGAATTTCAATTTGGTATTTAGCATAGCAAAAATACGAATGATGTGGCAAAATAAAAACAAAGTTCGAAATGTTATGAACGTTAACGTATATCGCTTGAAATACTGTTTTTTTTTGCCAACGGAAAAACATATAGGCCAAATATTAATTTATCTAGCCTATATATACTCATGAAACAGAGCAAATAATTTTAGGACAGTTTCTCACTCGAGAAAGTTAAGATATATGCATTATAAAACTAGTATGAAATACTCTGCAAAAAAAGTTTTCCAAAAATTTTTTTGTGAGCGGCATGCGTTAGACATATCAAGACTGAACGCTGCCATGAAAACCATCCACATTCTCTGAGTTTTTTCTTCTTCTTACCATCGATTTATAATTCTGACTATCTTCACAAGACCGCCTGTCATATTCAGCCATAAATTACCCACTATTTTCTTTCTGATATCAGGCCAGCTCTAAGCACAGCTCCGACTACGGATGCATGGAAGCATGGCAATCGTGCGCTGCAATAAATCACCGGTAATACTAGAAAATTCTATAGGTGCCAGTTTCAAACTTGGGGTACTTAACCCGCTTGCCGTCCTTTTTCTCCTCTCGCCAAGGGGAGTTAATACCTAGAGGTAAAGAACGCTATGTAATACGACACAAATACATTTGTATGCTATCCAGGTATATTAACTGGCCACGAAGAGAGTTTCGAAGTGAAGTATCAAGAAAGAAATACATGAGCTAGGAGGCACTGAGAACAAGTTTAAACTATTAGAACCGTTTTAAATATTCGAGTGCAAAATGCATGTTTTAAAATATTAATTTATTGAAAGAATAATTAAAAAACTAAATCATTATAAAAATTACCTCTACCGCTGTTACTTTCACATTGTAATTTTATAACAGGAATATAACATTTTCTTTTCAGTAAGAAGGGACGCAACAGTTAAATGTGCGAGGTAGTAGTAAAAATATTACGTACCTAGAAGTAAGGTCAGCATTTTACTATCATTATACGTTATGCGAACCTACAAAGTGCGTCACGCTACCTTATAGCCTACTGCGTAATAAAATTATTCTGTACCGGCTTGAAAGTTGGCCTGTTTATTGGAACATACAATAGGACTCACAAAAGATTTTACAATAACAAGTACAAGGAAGCAAGTTTTGTGGAACGAAAATATATTGTTTAAGCGTTTAAGGGTGTTCACGAGGCAAAAATGCATAATTTTGTACTTACTTGCACGACATAGAGCTAGATTTTATAGACGTTATTTGTGAATACATTTTCCATTTGTAAACATTTTTTAGCTCTCGCAATTTTTTCATTTTTCCAAAGTCAGAGTTCGCAAGTTACGGGGACACTGCAATAACAAAAAACCAAGCGTCTTACTCGAATGAAATAATTTACACGAAGTAAGATATTATGGGCAAATTGATAATATATTTAAAAGTCACTACAGTCCTTTTGTATTTTTTTAAAAAATTGCAAAAAAATGTAAATTGTCATAATTTTCAGATTTTTTTAAAAGTACAATATAATATCATTGTCATTGCCTTTATTATTAACACCATTGTCTTGATACTAACCAGTGTGTAAATATATTAATGCCTTTGAAGGGAAAATATTTACCTGGACCGCTAAAGTGCTCACATTGACATAGCATACCATCTCCCGGTTTCCGAATATGCGGCCCAAAGTATGCAGTGATTAAAACACATGACAAAAGTAGCGCAGTCCAGAAATAAAAACCTAAGTTATTGCGTCAAAATAAAAGGTGTGCTCTCCCCCCTTACCTTAATTAATATCAAGTACCCGCTACTGATTCCTAAAACGCAATATGGCATTTTTTAACTTTATTTGATAGGAACCTTTTTCGTATTGGCTGATTAATAAACCTTAGATGTGAAATGGGACGAACGCATACTTATTAACATCCACAAATACAACGATAGCTCTAAAATAAGTTGTCAAAGTTAATCTGAAACGAGACTGCCATTTTTGCAACGTATTTCAATTTTAATTTACACAACAATCAGTTATGTTTCATCCTCATGTTCATGAAACTCATTGAATTTTATAAAATTCACAAAGCACGAGACAAAACTGATAAATGTGTTTCGCTGATTAGAAGTAATAATGTTAGTTTTAAAATTCTCCACCTCGAATCACCACATGATTGATTCGTCTTATAATGAACCAGACTCAACAAACAACAGGCGGCAGTACATGTGTAAGTAAGGTTGACCTGTTGAAAGACAGGATGTTTAAACTCGAGATTGTCAGAGAAAGAATAGATACATATTATTTGTCTGAAAACTGTAAGTTATAAATTGATACATGTTGCATGTTAACAAAGGTTACGTTTACATATAAATGAACTTAGATCGGACATAACAATTTGTAACTGCAGTAATTTGTGACGAGCTAGAATTGCATAATCATAACATCATAACAACTATTAAATATTTGTTTATATTTCAAATTAAATATTTAAAAAAGTAACTAACATCTCTAATTTGTTTGAATTTATGCATTATTTAACTGAAAAGCTGCAAATTATTTAACAATTTGCATGCTTTGTTGCAATTAGAAAATGAAGTACTTAAACTACCAAATAAGTTACATCATAATTTTAAGTAGCATATCGTAAATTAAGTTTCTATATTTCATAACTAAAAAAGCTAATAAAATGTGGCCTAGAATGATAATAATTTAAAATAAACAAGTATCTTCCCTCGTAATTTTTATTGTACAAAACTTTCAAATTATTTCGTGACCTAATAGAAGCGGTGTGCGCTAAGAATTGAGGACGGGAACTATACGTCTGAGTGATGACTGTTGCTTTAGCAGACTGTGAAGGCGAGATAGTGTTAACTTTACGGATGCACGTTTCATATGTGCAGACAAGTGACCTACAACCTAGATGTCGGTGCATATTCCCCGCGTATGCGAGTAGGGAGGTAAAGTTAAGTTGGGCGGGGGTAACGCGCCAGCAGTAAAAACCACATCGTCAGGAACGGCGCCATATTGCCACAGTCTGGCAGCGTTGTAAAGTGAAACTTGTTTAATAAACACCACTTCGCCTGCATAGGTGGTGTCACAGCTACCTCTAACCACTCCGTGTACCAACCCTCGTGGAGTGAACCCTGTTTTCATTTCACTCACTTCTCTGCGCGTGTTTCATCCCTCCTGGCTTCTTCCGCGCGCACCGCCCGTAAAATGTTGCCGAGCTGATGACGGGAACGGGAGGAACGCGAAGTGCTTTGGAGTATGATACGTAGAGATTACGATTTACCGTGGGAACATTTGACTGTCTGTTGGGATTCAATACACGTTCAACTTATCAAAATATTACTGGCTTTCTCTAGTATTATGAGCTGTTACTTTATTTTACTGGGTCAATGAGATTCTTGCTATTGTAATATTTGATGCCCGTTATTTGTCTGCAGAAATCTACGTTGTGTCAGACGTGTTTCATCACTCAATCTTACATGTTGTAAGAAACTGAAAGTTTTCAAGGCTTTGATAACAAAAATGTTCGCGATATACTGTCATTAGAGACGATGGTATAACGCGAAAAATTTTTGTATTAACGTACCTTGAAAACGCTGTAGTTTCTTGCAGCATGTATGATTGGGTGATGTACGTCTGACAGCGTAGCTATCTGCAGACCAATAACAGGCATCAAATATTACAATAGCAGGTTTCTAATTGGCCCAGTCAACTAATGTAACAGTTTCACATAAGAGCGAAAGTCAGTCAACTTTTTGAGACCTACAGCTTGTGGGGCTGTGGATTTCAAGAGTGCCTCCCTCTGATATGTAATACATGGCACAACCTTTAAATCCCAACCCATGTTATTTCTGGACAGTCCAAATATGTAACGTTGAGATCTGCTGTTAAATAATGTAATCGGCATATCGTATTAATTAACATTTACTGAACACAATTATTATAATTGTTTTGGGATACAAGTTCTTACATATAATATAGCGTCCGACCTAATCAATGTTCATTGCCGGGTGACTATCAAGTGGCTCACAGACGGCTGCTCTTGGGTTTGTGAAGTTACTTCGCCAGACAAATACTTCCACTTTAAACTGAGAGTAATTTCGCCCACGCTCAGTAGGGCAAAAACACTGGTCGACACCCTACCTTATTCACGTAGAGGCTTCTTTCACGAAGAATTCGTACCCTACGTCATATCCGGCGTCGCTGAGTGGCAGTAGAATTGGACACGCAAAATGACGAGGAGCGGTTACCATTTTAATGATATCTCGTGCAGAAAACAAGTTCAGCTTGCGAGCAGATAAGCTGCCACTGACGTAACACTCTCTACAACAGCTGAGAATGTCTCAATATTGTAGCAAATCCACAAATACTCAGACCCCATACCATATGTCCTCAGGTGGGTAGAGACGAGACACACTTTGCCTCGCAGTTCCCTCTGCCCAGTCAAGTTGACGGCTCTCAACGTAAATATTTTCCGCGCACACGTCGCCAGCAACCGAGACACGAGTTGTGGCGCATCCAAGCGTCACCCGTTCAAACTAAACCACTATATACAATTATTAAATACAAATACATTTACGCTTACATATACGTTTACATTTACGCCGGCGTATAAAAATATTAAATTAAAATTATAAAAGTTATTAACGTATAGCCTATCAGTAGGACTGTCCTAATGTAAACACAACTAGAAGCTGAAACGTCATACATTGACTCGTGACGATACACGCGTCACATTTTGATAAACTGAATTTGCGATGAAACCCAGCAAACAGCCAAGTTACTCGCATTGTCCTGTCTGTCCTGACCTCGACGATGAAAATAGTAATCCAAAATTAAACAATGACGGGACATACTAATAAAGGAAAATTTAACATTTTTCCACTGACATAGTGAACTTATTTCGGCACTTTCTATCTTGTATATTACTTAACCGTTTTTTTAGTATCATAGTCTAAATGCTTAATTAACGTGTTCCAATTTCCAAATTTCGGAACATTTAACAAAAAAACGTAAATTTTATTGGATGTTTCTTTACACACAGCATGGACACTTATCATACTTCAGCTTGTATACAGGGCAAGTGTAGAGCATTATTAATATACAAGTCTGGTAACATCGGTATACATTTTACAGTTTCCTAGAAAGTATAGAAACGTTACCATTCATACACAAGAAAACAGTATGACAGGTCGTTCGGGGTAAAGTGATCACTAAAAATTTAACCTTTGAAAAATATCACTAGCCGTTACTGCATATAATTCTTAACATTAACAATAGTTGCCTTACAACTTGAATAGTTGACAACGAACCAACCGAATGTACTTCCATGTATTTGCCTATTTAAATGCAACACTATTCATATAAAATCGACATCGACATATTTCAATTTTATACAATAAATAAACTATTTTTTTTATCAAATAATAAAGGTTCCTCCTGACTGTGCAGTTTACCTTACACGCGCAAACAGATGACGTGTCCAGAGAGGTTGGATATTTCCCGTCGTTAGCCGTTACACGCGGAAAGATACGAATAGGCTGGAAATAAAAATTCAGCAGGGCTTTTTTGAGTGCTCACTTTATCCCGAACCAACTGTAAGCTATCACACCTGTGCTTTCTTATCACTTTTGTATGTCGGTTTAGTAAATTTATTTGTAAAATAACTTACTACGGCGTATTCTGTATTTTGTTGAAGATTCTGGTACTGACACGACGATGTGACCGATTTCCCTAACAGTCTTCAAGTTACATAGTCACCGACAAACAAAGGTGATCTCCACTTAGAACGTAATGTTTCCATGTTAAAACGTACACACTTGGGGCACACGGAATGCTGACATCAATACATTAATATGAACCGTGAAGGGTAAAACCACAATCTATTTCAGGGATTCATTATGCTTAACTTTTGACGCATCTTTACCCATCCATCTGTAACTGATCGCCTTATTGGTAGAGATTACTTATATAAAACAAAGGATGTATACAGAAAGATATCATATTGAGATCACGTTGGTACGTAATTAAAGTATGACAAAGTAGAATATCGTAGAGAAATGTAACGTAATTTATGTATGTAGTATATTTTGTGTCGAGCAGAGGACATGATCAAAGAACTTAATGACATTAACGCCTATGTTAAGGGTTACTTGTAGAGTGTCGAAGTGCTTAATTTTATTGAAAATATCCCTTTATGAGCTAACACTTGGGTAGGAATTCAAACGAGTCGTACTGATTGATTCATAATTAATTTATGAACATGTCAAATAATGATCAGAATATTGTGGTCCAAGAAGGGTACTAATTTGTGACTGGTATATAAAACCTGCCCTCACAAGGAGGAAAGAGTTAACTTATCACTACGTGGTAAATTCAGTGGACGTCATTGAGGACCAAATATTCTATATTCAGGTTTCGCAAGCAGTAGCATTCCTTCACTTCTGAGAGTTGGCACACCCTACAGTATAGCATTGACTTCGAAGGTTGTAAAGCCAATCTTCGGAGACTCACTGGGCAAGGTAGAGTGGCTATAACACTATTACATTTAGATTCGTATAGGCGCAGGTTCAATTCTCGGTCTGGCAATCTTGATTTCGGTTTTCCGAATTCATTCATGATTTAAAAAAGTGTATGTTTGAGTCTTGGTCTGGCCATCCTGATCTTGGTTTTCCGAATAGATTCCAGGTAAAAAAATGCGCGTGTTCTATTCGCGATCTGGTCATCACAATTTCGGTTTTCCGAAGTCACTGCATATAAGTGCTGGGGTGGTTGGTTTATTCTTGTTGTTCACTGCTAATTCCTTCCGTTTCCTGCATTTACCGATTCAATGGTCCTTCTAGCGACGTCGCTGTCGATGAGACGTTACGATCTGTCAGCCTACGATCCATGGCCACATGCCGAGGAGGTGGTATTTCTTCTGATTGCTCTGCGGACGTGGAGGCAGTACTCCCGGTAGAAGGACGGAAGTTCTCCTGGAGCTACAGTGATTGTGAAGGGAAGAAGGGAGGGTCAGCAGGTCCGGCATTAGCACCGGAGGTCCCCAGAAAGCCTCCGGCCCGGAGGGGAACTGCCAACTTGCTCCCGGAGTTGGCCGGCATTTCGGGCCGGCGCACAAAGTTCTCCGGCTCCTGCGGAATTAAGAGCTCGCCATCCGCCCACGGTAGTTTCGCCCGCAGACTTGAAACGCGTGCGAATGTTCAAGCCCACTCGCATAAGAGCAAATTGTTTAGACAAGGGAGTGGGTGGGTGGGGGACATAGGGCTGTTGGTTTGAAGCACACATATACGCACGCCCCTTGGAATGGTGGCCGTGTTTGCGTGCTATGTTTCAGCAGAAATAATTCAACAACTTATTGATGCGTCAGAATTTTATCGATGCTCGAACAGCAGTTAACCCTTTCAGGATGACATTGGTTTGTAGATTTACATTCACCTGCTACACGGCAGAATATTTTTAACCTGCAAGGCTCTCATTTGGAAAGTGCAGTTGCTTGTAACTCGACCAACTAAATTAGTGTTTTGTTTATGACAGTCGCCTGAGCCAGACGTGAAAAGATTGTGGGATTCAAAGATAAGTGCGCTTACCTTGCAAATGGTGCAAAAATATTTTCACGATAAATTACGTGGTGTACATTTGAAGACCTTTCCAAAATGCATTTGGTAGTTATGTCCTAGTGTGATATCAGATATAAGCTTCTGATTTCATTAAAACTCGTTCAAGATGTATATGAGTCACATAGTACAATTATTGTGTTAACTGGCGGCGTGAAAACTTACTGACGGAAATAAGCATTGGCAGACCTCAAAATTGGGCTCTCGCTCGCATTAGCAAGTAATTACGCCAGAGAGTGAAATTTCACATACCGCCTCGTAAAATCATTACAAAACTGTCCGTAGGCCTACATTCTGAATTATTATTTTATATACTAAGTTTAAAATTAAATTAAGAAAATTAATTTAAATTGAAGTCAATAATTGTATATCAGCCTACAAAATAAAACTACATATACACAACTGCGAAACGGAATTACGATGTTTGCCCCCTTAAAGACTTAAAAAATAACATTAACAATTTCAGTATAAGCTAGCGCCCGTGGGCTATAAGACAAACGTCCTAAAAAAAAAGAGTGAATACGGGCGCTAAATGTAATTCGACCGTGATGGCAAACGTATGGCAGCTAGGTTTTAAGTCTCGTCGAAAACACAGTCGTTACACACGGTGACATAAAACTCGACACAATTAAAGGGGATGAGAGTAATCAGCAGTGAACAATGTTAAGAATGCTACGCACGAAAAAACTTCGTAACGTAATAATTGTACGAGACACTGCCCAAATCTTACACATTACATTAATAGTAATCACGCAAAAATAAAATAATTTTTTAGTTTCCATAAGTCTTGTACAATCGCTTGAGAAGATGTTTTATCGCGGGTAAACTTGACAGTTGGCTGGGTTTCAACGCACGTTCAGTTTACCAGAAGATGACTGGCTTTCGCTTATATGTGGAGCTGTTGCCCTGTTTGACTGAGCCAATAAGCATCCCACTGTTGTAATATTTGATGCATATTATTGGTTTGCAGACAGCTACATTGTGTCACACGTACATCGCCTAAACGTATGTGTTGTAATTAACTACAGCGTTTTCAAGGGTATGTTGGCACAAAACATTATCGCGATATACCATCCTCTCTAACAATCGTTAGAGGTACGTCAATTTCGCGGATTCATCTGGCAGCAGCCTAGACTTGTCAACCCTATACACCCACTGGCCACAATCGATTATCTATTGGCTTATAACCGTACAAGCAGGTAGCAAGCGATAGCACTGCGTTATTTCCTTATTTACTACTGGCTGGCAGTAGTCAAACGCGTTTCGTAACAGCCGCCAACAAGTCACAGACATGACAATGAAGTATATATAATTGGCGTTCAACCTGACCTGGAATGTATCTGCGAAATTTACGTACCTCTAACAATCGTATGTCGAAGTAGCGATTTGACTGATTTCGACACATACCCAAAGCAAATACTATTTCAACGATGCGAATGAAATTATTTGTAGTTAGGGCCACGATTTTGCCGCGAAAATATTTTTGCCCCACTTTGTTTCAGTGTCTCTCGTGCACATCGGGAGTTCTGTTTCAAGTTTATTGGCAGCGTGTCTATGTTCAGACACGTTTCTCATTTGACTGCACCAATCAGAATAAGATTTTTGTGAGTCTGTACGTCTATAATTTGCCAAGGCGAGTGAGATTAATATCATCCAATCACAGACGACGTAGCAGAGCTGCAGGTGTTCACATGACGCATCGAAACCAAATGTTGCAAAAATCTTTTCGCCATAAAATCGTGGCTCTATTTATAGTGCAAGTAAATGAATTGAGCTACAAAATGACTACTTTGTAACTTCAAGTAAAAACTGTTTTAATTAAAATTATTTCGTCCCTAAATTGTTGCATATCGTTCAGAAGCTGTAATTTTTTAAAAAAAATTATATTTGCGTAAAATTACAAGAATGCAATACTGTAGCGTAATACATTACTTTCATTAAAATATTTAATGTGTATCGTTTCAATACTTTTTAATTTGGCTAAATAGCGAAAATAACCAAATCACAAATTTTACATGCGCTTTTATACAAACTATGTAACCGAAAAATATTATCTTTCTGGGAAAAAAACTTTTAATAGACAGTGTTTGGTACGTTATAAGATTACGAATATATTTTTTTTGATATATGTGTATGAGTGATGGATGTCTGCTTAGGAATTACACTCAAAATACCGACACAAGTGTTTGTACACATCTCAAGTCATCCAGAAATCATTAAAGCGTATTTTCTCGCTGCTGCTTTGACCCAGGCGGATACCGTTAAGGGGTATTAAAAGGCAAGACGCCGAGAAAATTACTATAATACTCAATCGTTGGTAAAATCTGAACTACTCATCATAATTTGATTAGACTTTTTTCTAAGCAGACATTTTACTATCGGGCGTCTGTTTAAACAGCTCTAGACGGTCGTATGCTTAGCTGTCTAGTAAATCAAATTAATTGTTTTTTTCTTTAGAAAAATAAGGGGTTGAAGTCACAAAATCCATAAAAATAGAAAACTATAATATCTATAGTTTTAATATGATAATATCTATGCCTCCATGATAACCCACATTCGTAAAGCTCTGCGCGAGAGGTTTTAGGGTAGAAAAATATAATGTTCAAATCAATAAGCGAGTATATTTGAAATTCGATTATTGTAGAGGCCTGGATATTATCACATTAAATTCTACAAAATTAAAGTTTTCCATTTGTACAGACTTTTTTTGCATCAAGCCCTTATTTTTCTAACAAATTTTTAATTTCATACTAGAAAGCTAAGCATGCTACTGCCTAATGCTTTGTAAACAGTCGTCCACAAATAAAATATCTGCTAAGCAAAAAAGTATCATCGAATTATGATTAGTTCAGATTTTATAGACGGCTGAATATTCCAGTCATTTGCTCAACGTCTTGTCTTTCCATACATCTTAAAGCAGCTCCCTGTATTGACTGCGTTTGTGTGTGTGTGTGTGAGGCAGAAAATCTATAAAACGCCGAGGTTGCCGCCGGTCGATTTATGTAACGCAGTTTCGCCTATTCGCACAAACTGGCACGCAGAAATTTGCTAGTGTTTATTTACCTATGGGACTAATTAAAGTGGTGACCACATATTTTTTTTTTGTGAGACGTATAGTTTAAATTCCATTGCGTGCTTCTATTTGTGTTTTTTTTTTTTTTTTTTTTAGTTCTGGTTGGTACACTCCCTGATAAGGCAGTCTGAAAAAGTAGTTTTTAGCAATTTTTGGAGGCCCGAAAATCATATTTAAAATACGCGTAACGAATTTTTAAACTTATAGCGTCATAAACTGAAGTGTGTTTTATTTTCGTGGACAAACCATTTTAATAAACGTAAAATAGTTTCGTCACAAAACGAACAGTCGCAACTCGCTGCAACGCAGTTTACGTGTACGTAGGTAGGGAGCCGACTTCAGGAACTATTTCAGCATTCGCTTGAATTTATTTCAAGAAACCACGGAAAAGCGAAATCAGGATGGCCGGAGATGCGAATCGATTCCGGCTCCTCACGAATACGAATCAAGTGCGATACCGTTGCACCACCCCACTTGGTCTCAGCATAGTACAAACATACCTACACCTCAGACATGTCGACATAAAAGAGCGAAAACGCCAAAAGTCTGCCTTTTCGACTTGATAAAGGGAGCGCGGTGTATACACGAGTATTGAGCACGCTATTTATGTCATTTCGAGGATGCTGGTTTTGCCGCCTCTTGAAAGCGAGCAGCTGGGAGGTGAAGTGTGAGTGGTGGAGCCGTCTGCCCGAGTTGACTGATGGCCAGGTGCTACCCCATATTACAGCTGCGTACTCTGTCACTGGCAGCACCCGGTGTTTGCCCCGCATTCAATACCATCCGCGCTACCTTACCCTAGCACAAACAATACGTCGACAATATCAGAGCCCATTTAACCGCGAGAGATTAATTTTGCTCAGAGAAGACATTTATGGAGGTCAAGTACTCAAATGAGTCATTTACTGTCTTGCTCTTTAGCTTATACTATTTTTACGATAACCATTTTTTTAAAGCTTAAACGAGAGCAGATATCAAAAATCTGCTTGACAGTCTTGTTTAAAATGGTTTTCACCATTACAGCTATTATTTTTATTTCAAAACAAGAACTTATATGGTTTCGCCTTAAAAATCTTTTAACCATAATTTCGTTAGTTACGTAATAAGCTAAAACTATAGTATTTACTGCCTTGGAAAAGTTAACCAACATTGAGAAAACGATAAAAACAACTGCCACACATATTTTTGATGTGTCTTCTTGTTTAGGCGTAAACAAATTAATTTCTCGAAAAAAGTATTAGCAAAAGAGCATTGCCTTAAGGCGGCCGCCTACCTCCCGTTTCAAATGAGTTGCAATGTGTTCGTAAACCTGTTCTTCTACGAAAATTTTTCACGCGTGTTCATTGTGTCAACGTACGAAAAGAAAATACAATTCAGAAAGGGTCGGAACATCGTTGTCAAGACACTATGCTAATTATAATCATCATTTCTAAGCCACCCAACATTGCGAAAAACTGCCTTTCCGACTGCCTTACTTTAAAACGTACTAACCGGATTTATGTTGAAACTCAGATTGCAACCTGTGTTGAACTTTGGTACAGTCTTTTCACCAATAAAATTATATGGTCACCGCTTAGTGTCCCATAGTAAAAACGGTTCGGCAAGAAGCTTGGCTCGTTGAGGCGATGTTGCATTTGATGCGCGTTTCAAGGTCGTCCTTATGTCTCTGTCATTTCCGAGCAGGCTTATTTACGTGACGCATGAACGGCGTTGTAGCGTGCCGGGTTTATTATTTTCCACGCAAAACCACATAAATTTATTCTCAACACATTTCCCTACGAAAAGAACACGCACTTAAAACTGTGTTTCTATCAGTTTAAACATACACCACGCTAATTAGAAACATGACTTTGGGGTCCTTCAACATGCCCCAAAACAGACTTTTTAATGTACTGTAACATGTACGAAATTACCGCCCTGTTTCTTAAAACACAATACTAGAAGCATGCGTTGGACTTCACTACAAACTTTCCGAACACAAAATTGTACGGTTGCCGTATTTAAAGTACCATAGGAAGAAGTATAAAACGAAAGTATTGCATACAAGTTTAGCGCGCAGAGAATATATGTGGTTACTGTCTAGAGTAGCGATCTAAGCCTTATTACTTGACTGTCTCTGTGCATAATATGTGTTAAATTACATCCCGTACAAAGCAGAGATGGAGGTGCGCACGTAAGGCACTGAAACAAAGTACTGCAAAAGTATTTTCGCGAAATTTCCTATCCCTACCAATAACCATGAAGCAAAGCTTCATATGTGCACATAAGGCATTGAAACAAACTGTTGCAGGATTCATTTCGCGAAAAATCGTGAGCTCTTCTAATCACTGCACTAACTTTAAATTTACAGGGAATGTACCAAGTGAATAGTACTGTTAAAACATATTTAATTTTTCAATAATTTAGGTAAGTATAATTAAATATACAGGATGTCTAGAAAAAACACATGCTAAGCACTCCACGAGAATCCCGGGCTAAATTAGGGACGAAAATATTAGTGGCAAAATGAACGATGACAATTAATATGCACAGTGTGGCAACGTATCACTGCAGATACTCTCCCATTGCGCTCCACATATATATCTTACTTATCTTACACTACTGTTCTGACCTGCGTATTACGGGTGAAGGTTAAAATCCTGAGCAGTCAAAACAAGTTTCCACGTTTACTTGACGTAACGTAGATGAAATAATAACTGGACGCGGTGCATGTGAAGGTACTATGCCACGTAGTGCGGTAGAAATGTCATCGTACAACGCGTCTAGTTTAGCCCAGGATTCACGTGGTGTGCTCATTAGATGTTTGTTTCTGGACACTCTGTAAAATAATACCTTAACGCGGTGCATGTGAAGGTACTATGCCACATAGTGCGGTAGAAATGTCATCGTTCAACGCGTCTAGTTTAGCCCAGGATTCACGTGGTGTGCTCATTAGATGTTTGTTTCTGGACACTCTGTAAAATAATACCTTAA